>CATIWK010104002.1:0-14835 GCA_949634005.1 Mallotus japonicus
GAGAAGATTGTAGTAAATGTTAAAATATTAATTGGAAAATTTAGAAAACATCTTTTATTAGTTTTCTAAAACCTTTTATAATTTGAAAAATTTGGAAAATAGTTTTCTAGTTTTCTAAAGTTAGAAAATATTATAACTAAACAACAACTTCTATTTTCCAATTTTCTAGGAAAAGTTTTCTGAAAAATAGGGCTTGTTTTCCAAAACTAAACAGGCCCTATTATATTTTCTTAAAAGACAGTTGGAATGGAATGGAGAGTGTGTGTGTGTGTATATATATATATATGTGTGTGTGTGTGTGTATATATAGCATATTGATATCAAAAATCACAATCTTTTCAATTTTTATGAATTTATACTGAATTCTAAAATTTGATAAAATTAATTCAATTTGACAAATTATTTACAATTTTAGCACCATTTTAATTTATCAATATATGACACATAAGGTGAAGTAGCTAATATCTATTTTTATGAATTCCACTTTTGCATCATCTAAATACTAATTATAATAGTTAATCAGACTTCAATTTCATTAATTTAAAAAATATAAAATGGAAATGAAAATTTTATTTAATTTGTAAAGACTTTCATTCATCTCCTTTTTTTTTACATAGTTTAAGCCTTCATATGAATGTGCAACTATAATAATAGATGTTAGCTAATTCACCTTAAATGTCACATATGTATTTTATTTATTTTTTTAATTTAAAATCAAATCACAATTGTGCTAAAATTACAAATAATATATTAAATTGTGCTAAAATTGTAAATAACATGTCAAATTGGATTAATTTTGTCAAATTTTAAAATTTGTTATAAATATGTACAAGAATGAAATGGTTGTGATTTTTTATACCAATAAACATGTGTATATATATATATATATACACACCTGACACCATGCCACCTATATATATGATTAAGGTGGTATTGGTCTCCACACAAAGCTAATCTAAAGAGATCAGACAGGAAGAGAACAGACAGAACTTGCTAAGGTAAAAGTTTGCTTTCGCTTATTCTCAAATTCTCATTAATGGTCTTAGTATGTGGGTTTACTAGCTAGTTATTATTATTATTTTTAATTTGTTGAAAATGAACTATGATCAATTCCTTTAATTCACTCATGCATAAACTTTTGATTAAATAATTGAATTTCAGAATTAAATTAAAAGTTTAGTTGTACTTTTATTTTCTTCAAGAATTTTTCAGTTTGTTCCTGTGTATATTGTAGGAGAAGATAGTATCATGAGTTTGTTTTTCTTAAGCATCAAAATATGATTTATTCTTGTGAAAATAAGAGAAAAATTTCATTCCCCTATAGTGTTTAGTCTTGGTTTTAGTTTTGAGAATTTTTTTTTGTAATAAAATTTCATATATATATATATTAAATTATATAGAAATTAATTTTATAAATCAATTTATAGACTGCCCTTTTAAATTAGGTAAAAATTAATTTAAAAAATCTGTGCTAATAAAATTCATTGTATCTCATAATGTTATTTGAGAGAAATAACTATATTAAACTACTTTCTCACTGGTGTGCATAAAAAATATATTTTATAACTAAATAAGACCTTGAACTTGATATAATATAACATATTACTTGTGGATTTTTGTTAATCAGTGTTGTTTTGTTTTGTTTTGTTTTTTAAAATTTTGTAAATTCTCGATTGAAATTCTTGATAATAACACAACTACTACTTCTAAGGCAGTTGATAAAAAATTAATTTTGTTTACTAAAATGAACTAATGCAATTATTGCATTGTTATCTGTACTATAAATGTTGCCTCTGGTGTGAATATATATAGACATCAGTTTCATCATTATCTTTTAGCATGATCAGAAGGAAAGTTCCTATAAACATGCAGTTGGTTTTTAAATTTAAAAAGCAGAAAAAAAAAAATTCACATCAATTGCGTACTGAAATGTTGTTAAATTTGTGATTTTTTTTTTTTAAGGATTGAAGTGATATAAATTAATTTTTAATAGATGTAATTGTCTAAATTTGCTCAGAAAAGAAATGGAATCAAAACCAACACCTGGTACTTCTTTGCTTGTCCCTTCTGTAAAGGAGATGGCATCAA
This sequence comes from Mallotus japonicus, assembly GCA_949634005.1. NCBI lineage: Eukaryota > Viridiplantae > Streptophyta > Magnoliopsida > Malpighiales > Euphorbiaceae > Mallotus > Mallotus japonicus. The sequence goes on from CATIWK010104002.1 coordinate 2,089, forward strand.
ATAAGATGACTTCAATTCCATCAACATATGTACATCATGATCAACACCCTTCAATTTTCCAAGACAATAATTCATTCCAGAAAATTCCAGTCGTTGACTTGGCAAAGTTATTTTCTAAAGAATTTATGGACCTTGAGCTTAAGAAGTTCGACCATGCTTGCAAGGAATGGGGCTTCTTCCAGGTAATGCAAATAATTTGCCTCATAATTTAATAAAAAAAAAAAATCTATGTTCAAGAACGTTCATACATATTGTGCATTACGACATGAATAGTTTTATCATGCCATAAAAATTATACTTTAATCCCCTGAAATTTATAGTATCCGTGAAAATAAGAGGTAAAAAAAGCACTATGAAACTATTTATGTCACAGTCCGTGACACAACATATTATCTTTTTTTCAATAGTATGCTAAGGTGTAGGATTTGAATTCCTCATCAATACTTAGTTTATTGGACCTTCTTATTAATAAAGAAATAAATGGATGTGCAAAAATGATAGTTAATTAGTTTAAGACTTAATTTTCTGCAGTTAGTAAATCATGGAGTGAGCACTGAATTGTTGGAGGAAGTTAAGTCAAAAACTCAGGAATTCTTCGACCTCTCGTTAGAAGATAAGCAGAAATTTTGGCAAAAAACAGGAGAAATGGAAGGATTTGGGCAGCATTTTGTCAAGTCTGAGCAGCAAAAGCTTGAATGGGCAGATCTCTTCTATGTGATCACACAGCCAGCACATTTGAGAAATCATCACCTTTTTACCAATTTCACTTCCTCTTTTAGGTTCTTCATTAATCTCTCACATATGCATGATGCAAATTTAGATTTATTATTTTTGTTAGTGCGGATTAAGGACTTGATTTGCTATCTACACTTTGGCACAGGGATGCTCTTGAAGCTTATTCAGAAGAACTTAAAAAACTTGCCAATAAAATCTTTGAGTTAGTGGCCAGAGCTCTATCAATGAATGCTGATGAGATGAAGGAGTTAGATGAAGAGGGGTGGCAGGCAATGAGAATGAACTACTACCCTCCATGCCCGCAACCAGAACTTGTAATCGGACTCAAGCCACATTCTGATGCTACTGGCCTCACCATCCTCCTCCAGCTCAACGATGTTGTGGGCCTACAGGTAAAGAAAGATGGGATGTGGGTTCCTGTTCAACCCATTACTAATGCTTTCATCATTAACATTGGAGACATGTTGGAGGTACACTATCTATAACCCTCGACCTTTTTTTTAACTATTATGAATTAAATCGTGAATTTTTACCAACAACTATTGTGATCAGCTGATAGGAGACTGCTCTTATTTAAACTATATTTCAAGTTCGAATTATTGTGTATGCAATTGCATTAAATTAGTTGCTAAAAAACTTATTATCTGGCCTTATGGTCATACATGGATCAAACTGAATTTAATTAGAACACCATACACTTTGAATATGTGTAGTGTAGTTTAGGTGAAAAAAATAAATTTATATTATAGGATAAACACTATATTGTATCTGAATTAATGTTATTTTTTTTCTTTTTGGGAAGATATTGACAAATGGGATTTATCGTAGCATCGAGCATCAAGCAACTATTAACAACACTAAAGAGAGGCTTTCTATTGCCACATTTTGCAACCCAAAATCTGATGGAAACTTAAGACCTGCACCTAGCCTCATTAGCTCCAAAACTCCAGCAGCTTTTAAAAGTATCAGTGTTGCAGACTATTACAAGGGATATTTTTCTCGTGAACTCCATGGAAAGTCATTTATAAGGGCCTTGGGGATCCAAAATGATCAAGTTATATAATTAAAGCAAGTGTACTGAAGCTAGTGAGAGAGTAGTCAAGTGGTCACTCCTCTCCAATGACATCCTAAGGTGCAGAGTTCGATTCCCTGCCATCGTCGATTTAAAAGGGGAGGGTTGTCCCTTATTATACAGTTTATAGATACTAAGGTCTTATAACCTCCCAATTTACCCAAAAAAAAAAAAATTGTCAAGTATATTGGAAATTACAGTCTGTATACATAAAGTTTGTCAAGCCAATATTCAGTTGTAAGAATCCCTCTAGTAATTTAAGCATGTTTCTATCTTATATTTTTGGTAACGTATATTAGTTTCAAAAATCACAAATTTTTCAACTTTTGTAAATTTAAATCAAATTTTAAAATTTGATAAAGCTAACCTAACTTGACATAGTATTTGTAGTTTTATTACAATCTTCTAAAATAAAAAAGTAAAATACGCATGTGGTATTTGAGGTGAAGTAAATAATGGTTGTTTTTATGAGCTCTACATCCATATCTGAAGTGATTAATTTATATTTCTATGATTTATGTATTCATATCATTTAAATACTAATTATAATAGTTAGTCACACTTTAATCTAAGAAATTTTAAAAAATATAAAACGAAATTAAGAATAATTTATTTAATTTATAAAAATTATGTTCATCTCTTTTTTAAAAATTAATTAATTATTTTAATCTAAATTTATATAAAAAATTTAAAATTAATTATATTTTTGTATATTATAATTTTTATATTTATTTTATTTTTTGAACTAAATTTTAATTCCTAAAAAGAAAAATTTTAAATTTAATTTTTTACTAATTTATGCCTTGCATATTTTAAAGTTTGATAAATTGGACCTAATTAGACCATTTATAAAAGTTTTATGGTGAATTAATTAAAAAATTGTTTTGGACCTAATTAGACCATTTATTTTTAAATTTTTTCTCTATTTCTTTAAGATGATTATATGATTTAAATTTAACTAACTTGAAAATTTTGAAAATCCAAAAATAATATTTTGTGATTTATATATAGTTAAAATTTCTTATATTCTCAATCTTTTATTTTTTAACTCACATACTTTTTATATCTCTTAATATCTATATTTCTAAAATTAAAAATATAAAAATAATATAATTTTTAAAACTACATTCTTAATTTTTTAATTATATACATGAATATTATTCTATCATAATTAAAAATTGGAATGGATGCAACTTAATTTTTAAATTTATAATTGTAAAAAAATTGATCATTTTAATATAAATTTACTTAAAAAATTAAAAATTAACTATATTTTTCTACATTTTAATTTTTTATTTTTAAACTGAATATTAATTTATAAAAAATAAAAATTTTAAATTTAATTTTTATGAATTCATGGCTTGCTTAATTTAAAATTTAATGAATTGGACCTAATTAGACACTATAAAAGTTTTGGAGTGAATTAGTTGAAAAAATTTATTTTGGACTGAACTTAACTTTTTTGAATTTAACATGGGCTAATTGATCAAATTTATCAAGCTTCCAGAAAGTTAATTTATGAGTTAATTGACTATTGTGTCCAAATTCATGGACAAATTGCTACTTTAGCCATTAAAATATATTATTTCAAATTTGATAAAAATTCTCTACATTAAATATGAAAGATTTAGAATTTCAATGTTTTGATTGTAGCAGACCCTTTTAAAGGTCCATTTAGTTAAATTGTTAATGGTAGTTGGTCGTAAATTATATCATGGACCCCTATCCATGATACTTTGTGTGCCTCACACTTGAGTCGCGTTTTCTTTTCTTTTTCTACGCTTTCTTCTTCTTCTTCTTCTTTTGGGCGTCATCTTCTTCTTTCCTCACTTGCAATTTTCTACTTTTTTTTTATCTCATTCAAATCTCCTGCTTTTTGTTATCTTCTTATTCACCACTTTTGTTTCTCTGTTACCTTCTCCATCTTCATCTTTTTTTTTTCCTTCCTTGAGTTCTTTGCCTTTCTCTTCTCCTTTTCCTTATTTTTTTTCTCTGCTAGTTCTTACATTACTGTCATCGTATGTTTTACTGCTAGTTACAAGACCAGATTTTGGTCTATTTAGAGAAACAAACCCAAGGACTAGAACTTGAGGAACAAGACGAAAAAAAGAAAAAAGAGGTAATATTCAAAGCTATTATAATGTATATTCGATTGTATATTAAAGATACTTAGTACAGGTATAAATACTAATGAATTTGCAAGTAAAGACTAATGAACTCGGAGGTTAATGTCAATGAAGCTATATGTGAATGTCAATGAACCTAACTTATAGATAGGCAAAAACAGTATAAACTTTTTTTTTTTTTAATTCAAGCAGATGAGATGAGATATGCATTGTATTTTCTTCTTCTTTAATCTAAAGAAAAATTTTTGTAACTAAGAGTTTCATGTCTAGCCAAGGCATTATCCCGAAAATATAACTCCTTGCAAAATTTCTAAGCATAACAGTATATTTTTGCTTCTTGTATCTATGGAATTTTCCTACTTGTATTCTTCTACATCTCGAGCGTTTTAAATTGTCTTGTATAAATGTGCTTTCAATTGGATGTTTTGAGTGTGTGAGAGATTTTAAATGGTATAAATGTGGAGTCTATGCACTATCAAATGTGCCATGAATTCTTGGTCTCAATGATGACGAAGATCATTTGGGCACCCCTTGAAAGCATTACAGAGCATTGTGAAGCACTTGGAAGCCAAAGGCAGAGCAGATACCACTTGAAAGCCAGCTAAACGTGAAAAAAAAACCGCTTGTTTTTATCTCGCACGTGTAACAACTCCTAGTCCATATTGAAATATGGATAGGGGTGCATGATATAACAACTGGTAGTTGGTAGCTATTAGCTAGTAGCTGTTAATTGATTACTGTTAAGTGTTTGGTAAAATTTTTTTTATCTCTTGATATTTATATGTTTAATGACAATTATAGATATTAATTAAGTTTTTAAAAATTTAAAATTTTTGCATTTATTCTTATTTAATTATCTATATATTCAATTGTATTCAATTATACATATTAATTTAGAAATATTTTTATATTTGTAATTTTCAATATTAAAAATAATATAATTAAATAAATTATATTATATAATAATATATTTTCAATAATTTTTTAATAAATACATATAATATTAATATGTATAAATATTGAAATATAAATAAGAATATTAATATAAACAAAATGAACATGATAAATTATTTTTATAATTTAAATAAAAATCTATTGTCATTATTGTAGTGAATTAATTAAAATACTTTATCCATTATTTGTGTGTATATTTAAAATGCAAATTGAACTTTAAACAGAAATGTACGTTACTAGCATAAAAAATATGAACACAAACAATATTTATGGAGTGACTAACATTCATACATAAAGGTTTCAAATATTGTTTATTATATTCTAGAGTTTCAGTGCTTTGTTATTGTTATTTTTGTACACTTATATAAATTGTTGAAATTTTGGCTTAAATCCAAATTTAAATTAATAAATTGAACCAAAACAAAGGATTTGAGCTCAAATTCAGTCAATAAACACATCCTAAAGTTTTTTTTTTTATCGTTACCTAAAAAACACTTGTTGTTTTTCATCCAAAAATATTTTTCTTCTATTCATGCTTTTACATAGTATAGATTATATAAATCTATATATAAAGAGTCTGACTCTTTAAAACAATTAGCATGGTCATCTTCTTTGTTGTTGGTGATTATTGGGCACTACTTTACTTTGCATTTAGATGAATGCTTTTCTTTCGGTGTTTATGTCTAGGAAGCTCTAATGGTAACACTTATTATGTGATTGTACGAGTGTTTTTTTTTTTTTTCTAAAACAGTATTTAAAGGCAGTTCCTTTGGAATTAAAATTCATGTTAAAATTTGCTTCGGTTTAATAATATGTTGCTACGAAATTCATTTGTATGATAATTGATGTGTCCATCTTGAGCAACTTTAGTAGCATTTATACCACCGAATGGGATATGCTCTAAATTAAGTTCTTGCAACCATTAGTTCAGTGAGGGAATATATCGGGGTGTAGTTTGCTTAAAGAACATTTACAAATGCTAGTCCAATCTGATGCCAGCAGTAGTCTATTACTTTTGATGATGGGTTATCTAGATCTTTTAGTGATTAAGATTTTAGAAGAAGTAGTTGTAACAATCCCAAAGATAGACATTATGGTAGATGATATCTCACAGGTATATTCCTATTCAACTAAGGATTTATTTTTCTAAATAAGGGTTACTTGCAGTGAAAGGATGATCAATCCAAATAGGAAGAAGAGTCCCTCATTAAGAAGATTTACAGATCAGGAAGAAACTCCTTCAACAGGCACAAGTCCTACATATAAGAGGAATTCTATTCCTCTAGGGTTTCAGCATCACATTCTCTATAAATACTCCTCACTTCTCCCATTATTATTCTTTCTATTCTTTTAGTTCATGACTCTCTCTTTATCTCTGTAAACTCTCTCTCTCTCTACATTTTTTGATTTAAGCATTGAAGGGTTTGTGGGGGAAACCCCACATCTCACCTTGCCCTCTTGTTGATTGCTTGACTGCAGGACTCAGAGGTTCCGGAAATCAAGTTACCAAGTGGCATCGTCTATGGGAATCTCTTGAGTCAAAGCTATCATCATTTACCGAGTAAGACAATCATACTATAGCATCTAGCCCACTACCAACCACGAATGCTCATATCAATCCACCAACTACAACTCTAGAAAGTCCAATGAATCCATCCGCCCCCATTGCTCCAATCAATCTAATGGTTCTTATTCAGCATGTTGGGCCATCGTCATAAAACCTCATCAGTACACATACATCACTCGGCACTACTCAGGCTAGTTAACTCCAGGTACAAATCTCCCCTATTATGCTCTGTTTCAACATACTAGCATACCCATACTCTCCATACCTTTCCCAAGCTTATTAGGAACTCCAATCATAAATACACTAGACCTAAACACTGTAACCCAAATACTTCACTTGCCTCTATCAAATAAAAAGGCAATGATAAAAAAAACATCCAAGCTCAAATGGTCCTGATGCAGCAACAACTGAATGCCCTAACTCAAGACAATAATCCTAGAGCAGCTAATCCAGAGAACAATATGATCATACCACCAGTAGCAACTTAAAGCGCACCTGGCGGAAGCAAAGAATCTCAGAAAGATCTAGAAGGGGAGTCTAGCACGAGTATTCCGGCTTTAGATGATTCATAGATAGCTCAGAAGGTTAAGCAAGTAATTCAAAAGGTACGTACAGGGCCAAGGAAGGAAGATGAATGTGTCCTCGAAGGAACGGCACCCATCATAAGCAAAATAGTTAGAACCGAGATCCCGTCTGAATTCAAACGGCCTCAACTTGATCAATATGATGGCACTAAAGATCCGATCAACCACATATCATTATTTAGAACTAAGATGATGCTCCAGAATATAAATGATGGGATCTTATATTGAGTCTTCCTTAACACACTTACCAAAACTGCTTAAAGGATGTTTCACCAGATACCTAAGAACTCTATTTCATCTTTTGAGGAATTGGTGGAAAACTTTAGAACCTATTAATCACTAATGTTCCTCCTACCAAAAATATAAACGATCTTCGGATATGTAAGTAGGAAGCTAGTGAGACTTTAAGGGGCTACCTGGATAGATTCAAAAAAATAGCCATGCAAATTGAAAACTTGAGTGATGAAGTAGCTATAGAAGCAATGAAGATTGGGACTCGCCTGGGAAAACACAAAGATAAAATCTTGACAAAAGAACCACACACCTTTTTTGAGGTTACGTTTATGGCTATGAAGCTGATTAAGATGGATGATGATAGGAGGCTACATCGAGATGATGAAAAGCCACCTTATAGAAAAAATGAAAGAATTGATCTAAGGAGGCCCACAGCTCCTTATAACAACTTCAAAAATTCGGTGGAGGGATTCAGGGGGGAAATTGAAAGATATACACCTTTGAATGCCGCAAAATCAGAAATTCTCATGTGGATTAGGCAGAACAGAGTGGGCATAACTCCGGCCAGAAAGCTAAGTCCACAAAGAAGGGGAATGCAAGACAGAAGGTTCTACTGTCAATACCATAGGGACTATGGGCATGAAACGAATGCTTGTCGAGACCTCAGATGGGTAATTGAACAATTGATCAAAAATGAAAAACTGGGCAAATTCACGAATAATGTCAGAAAAGATCGAGATTTAAATGATCATACTGAAGAAAGAACCGATCAGAAGAAAGCTCGGAATGAAGTGGCTGGTGTTATTATCATGATAGTCGGAGTAGAAACACCAATAGAGAAAAGTTAAAAAGGACCCAGAAGGATGAATGCTCAGTGTCAAGGTAAAAATCGGCTATCACTTTCACACCTGAAAATGGGGAGCATGCTCGGCATCCTCATAATGACGCCTTGGTTATAAGTGCATACATTCAAAATTATTTGGTAAAGAGGCTTCTGGTCGACGATGGGAGCACTGTCAGTGTACTTTCCTAGAATGCTTACAAAGCTATGGGAGGTTTAGTTACTAATCTAAAGCTCATCAAAAATCCAACCACCAGCTTCTGTGGGAGAACCACACAGCCGATGGGATTGGTGGAATTACTCATAGAGTTTGGAAACAGAGATGTTGGGGATGTGAAAGCTGTTAAAGCTCTATTCAATGTGGTGGATCTTCCTCTAACTTATAATGGCATCAGAGGGTGGCCAATCCTTTATGAAATTGATACAGCGACAAGCATCATGAGGCTGACCATGAAAATTCCTCTTGAAAACCGAGTCCTTACAATTCTCGAAGATCAATCTATGGCCAATCAGTGTTACCCACTGGTTGTCAAACCCCAGACAGAAGCATTCCCTCTGGAATCCTTGGAGATAGAGAAATAGGGTGCCAACCTAAAACTAGTTGATCAAGTCCAGACTTTGTAAATAAGTGACGGGAAAACTGTCAAAATGGGCAACGAGCTTACCGAGGAAATTAAAAAAGGAATAAGTGGTGTTCTTAACAGACACTCAAGTAGCTTTGCTTCCAAACCATTTGAGATTATTGGAGTGGATCCTCAGATTGCATCATATAGTCTAAACATAAACCCATAAGCAAAATCTATGGTTCAGAAGAAGAGGAAGTTTGCATATGAGATACAGAAGGTCATCGCCAAGGAAACTATAAAACTACTTGATGCTAGGTTTATCAAAAAAGTTACACATCCAGATTGGGTAGCTAATGTGATGTTAGTTAAAAAAATCAAATGGGAAGTATAGAATGTGTGCTGACTACACAGACCTCAACAAAGTATGCCTCAAAGACAGCTATCCATTACCAACAATTGACTAGTTAGTAGACTTTACCACTTGTCACAGCCTATATAGCTTTATCGATGCTGCTCAAGGGTACTACCAGATTCCGATGAAAGAAGCAGATCAGGAAAAAATGTCATTTATCACCCATTAAGGCCTTTATTGCTACAAAGTTATGCCTTTTGGATTGAAAAATGCTCGAGCAACTTACCAAAGGCTGATGAACCATGTGTTTCAAGATCAAATTAGGAAGAATATGGAAGTATATGTGGATGACATCATTATCAAAAGCCAGCAAGCTGAGCAATATGCTGAGAATCTTGAGCAAATCCTCAATATACTGGATCAATACCGAATCAAGCTAAACCCGAATAAATGTTTCTTTGGAGTAAAGGCAAGGAAATTTTTGGCTTCATGATTTCAAACAGGAGGATAGAAGCAAACCCAAAAAAGATCGATCGAGGCCATTCTCAATATGAAATCTCCAAAGTCGCTGAATGAACTTCAAAAACTCAATGGCAAAATCACAGCACTCGAAAGATTCATCTTATGCTTGGCCTAAAAATGCTTACCTCTCTTCTTGGCATTGAAGAACACTAAGAAGTTTGGGTGGAATGATAAATGTCAAGCAGCATTTGAAGAAATCAATAAGTTCCTATCCTCTCCACCATTGCTCAGTAGGCCAATTCCGAAGGACCCTATAATTGTATCTTTTTATTGGCCATGAGTCAATTGGCTCAGTATTGGCCCGAGAAGAATGTAGTCAACAAAGTCCGGTTTATTATATTAGCAAAATGCTTAGGGGCTCAGAAATTTGATACCCAAATTGGACAAACTTGCTATAATGGTCGATCATACATCAAAGAAGCTTAGACAGTATTTTTAGGCTCACTCAATCATTGTCAGAACCAACTTTCCTTTATAAAAAATTCTACAAAGACCGGAAACATCTGGACGTCTCGTCCAATGGTTGGTTCAGCTTGGCAAATTTGACATCAGTTATGAACCGTGCTAGCAAATAAAAGCCTAAGCCTTGGCAGATTTTAACCAAGAGATGACGAGAGAAGAAGCAATCTCTTTATCATATTCGAAGTGGAAATTGTACAAAGATAAAGCATCTGGAGCACAAGGATCTGACATAGGAATTGTTCTATATGGGCCAAGTAAAGTTAGATTTAAATATGTAGTATAGATCAAATACAACTCCACTAATAATGCAGTTGAGTATGAGGCATTGATTACAGGACTCAAACTAGCTATAGAAGTCAGAGCTGAGCATCTCAAAGTTTACTCTGATTCTCAACTAGTGGTTAATCAAGGCAAAGGAACCTACTAAGTCAAGGATTTGAGTATGATTAAGTACGTAGAAAAGGCAAGATAGCTCCTAAAGAAGCTCGAGCAGGAAGGGGGACAATAGGAAATCATGCAAATCCTCAAGAGTGACAACTTAGAAGCAGATTTATTCGCTAAATCAATAGCAAAAGGTAGCCAGACATTCAAAAATCTTGAGTTAACTGAGGAATTGATCAAACGCATAATTGAAGAGTCTGAGGTTATGGACATCCAGGAAGTTACAGAATGGATGAAACCCATCTTTCAGTATCTAGATCGTGGCGACCTTCCACCATAAAAGTTAAAGGCTCAGAAGTTGAAAATAAAAGTTGCACATTACTCCATGCACCATGGAGAACTCTACATAAGGTCCTTATCACATCTATCGTCTAAATGCGTTTTACTTTAGGAGGGCAATTATATACTTAGGGAAATCCATGAAGGAATCTGCGGAGCACACGAGTCCCATAACTCGTTAATCAGAAAAGCATTGCTGCAAGGTTATTATTGGCCCACTATGTCCAAAGATGCCCAGAAACTCATCTAGGGATGCCAGAAGTGCCAGAAGTTTGCTCGTCTTATTCACAAACCTTCCAGTACTCATCATCCAATTGGAAGTCCATGGCCTTTGCAATATAGGGTATGGATATCTTGGGTCCTTTCCCAATTTCAGCATCTTAGAAGAAGTTTCTTATTATAGCCATAGATCACTTCACCAAGTGGATAGAAGAGGAAGATGTTCCAACCATCACCAAAGCTCAGATTCAATACTTTTTCTGGAAAGAAGTCATTTGCAGATTTGGCATACCTCATATTCTAATTACAGATAATGGAAAGCAGTTCGACAAGGAGAAGTTCAAGACATTTTTCTCTGATTTGGGCATCAAACTCATATTCACTTCAGTAGCTCATCCTCAGACAAATGGACAAACATAAGTCACCAACGAAATTATCATGCAAGGCCTAAAGAAAAGACTAGATGAGAAGAAAAGGAATTGGGTGAAAGAACTTAATAATGTCCTATGGGCATACAAAACAACACCTAGATCTTCAATAGGGGAAATACCCTTCAGGCTGACATATGGCATGGACGCAGTGATACCTGTAGAGATCGAATCATCCAACTACTGAGCAACAGGAGAACTAGATACAGACAGTAACAATCTTAATGCTCGGATTAGCCTAAACGTACTAGAAGAATAAAGGGAGCGAGCATATATTGTCTCAGAAGCTCAAAAGCAAAGAATTGCTGGATATCATAATAAACATGTTCGGCCCATAAAATTCAAGGTCAGAGATCTTGTACTTAGAAGAGCAGACATTGGCAAAAGAAGCTCCGAAATAGGGAAGCTCAGACCTAATTAGGAAGGCCCTTATCAATTCACAGAAAAAACTAATAAGGGTGCATACAAGATAAAAGATGCACAAGGGAAAGAGTTGTTGCGATATTGGAACTCCGATAGTCTCAAAAAATACTATCAATAAAGAAAATGTACTTAAAATAAAGACAAATTTTGTTAAAATAAAGTATTTTTCATTTCTTCAAATATTGCATTACATCTATTCAAACAAAAAAAAAAGAGGAAAAGAAGAAAAGAAAATACATTTAAGTATTTATATTAGCCTCACACTCGAGAGGCATTACCCTATCAAAAGGGGGAAGATCTACATCTTCAACATATTAGCTTTCGAGTAACTGAGTAATCTCAGTAGCAGAAGAAGGTTGCCCAAAGGTGGAGTTCTCAGCAATGTCAGTTTTCTTTCCAGTAACCTTTGGATCCTTTTGTAGCTTGGAAGCAGACTTGTTTGTTGCATCCTCTTCAGTAGCTAACCTTGCAAGATCATTAGAATTAATCTTTTCAAGCTCAAAGAAGTCCAATCTGGCATGCTGAACAAGCAATATCGTCTGACACTCGTGTTAGTACTATGCCTTAGGCCAATTATGTAATGCCCATACTTTAACTTTGCCATATTTCTATTTTATTAATAAAGTGGAATTTTATTATTATTGGCTAATTCTAATATTATCCTTGATTAGATGATTCTATTAAGATCATCAAGTACGTGGCTTGATAGTAAAACTTTTAAGTGATACTTGAATTCTAATCTAAATATCCCTAGTCGATTATTGTTGTGGGAGCAACAATAAATAAAGACTAGTTTGAGGTTGACTGATGATTAAGTTTTACTGATCATGTATATGAGATATTAAGTCAAACTCATAGGTACATATTTGGAGAAATGATGTACTGGATCGACCCACTATGAGAATACCACATGGATTATTGTCATAGGTAATTCTCATCACA
>CATIWK010104030.1:0-10327 GCA_949634005.1 Mallotus japonicus
TTTTAGTATTTTTTGAATTTTTATACTTTTATATTTTCTTAATTTTAAAGTATATGTTAAATTATGTGTTGTAATTTTTAGAAAATTTTTAAATATTTAAGAATATTTTATTAATAATAAAGCATTGAATTTCATACTTATTTCTATTATCTATTTTATTAAATTTTTTCTAATAATTTTAGTAAAATTTAAAATTTTAATTAAAATTATTTAAATATTTTGTGTTAGGGTTTATTTTGCAAGTTTAACAAAAGTTAGGGTTCTATATATAATTACTCAAATCTAGTCAGCACCTGTAGGTCCCACGTGTCAAAAAATAGACCCTACTAACTACCACATCAACATTCTGTTACAGATTTCGTAACGAAAGATTTATTTTGTTAACGTTTGAAAGGTTGTGGTTTTAATTGATAGAAAAAATTGAATAGGATTTAATTTGAAAATACCCAAAAAGTTAGTTTTTTATGTAATTTTTTCAAAAAGTAAAAAAAAAAATCTTGGAATATTTTAGTTAATATTTTAGAAAAAGTGTATATTTGTGTAACAATCTTTAAAATAAAACTCAGGGATTTAACGAAGTGAAAGCCCAAAATTTGTTGAATTGGTCTTAAAGTTGCAGTGGTCTATTCAATTCTCAGCCCATTAGTTAACCAAACAAAGCCCGTATAACACTCTAGAACCTTCCTTGTAAAGAAGCGATTTACCCTTTTCAATTTCCTTAACCAGAGGAGCTTCTAGTGTTTTCCACTGAGAAACAAAAGCAGGGTGCCATTTCCCAAAATTTCATTTCAACTTAACATCTAAATTTTAGCTGCATCAGAATGAACGTTGAGAGTGAATCAAAGAACAGAATGGCGGAGGAATTGGCATTAGATTTGGAGGAACTGAAGCAGCTACAGAGCATAGCCAAGAGACCCAGAGTCATCTCCCTCATCTCTTCTGAGATTAACAACTTGGAAAAGGTAAAATTTTCTCCTTGTTTTTGTTTTGTTTTTATTTTGATTATGTCAAAGTCTGATGCTTTAAAGTGAAAAATGATTTCTGATAATTGTAAAAGGTATGATATAATTTTCATATAATGTATGCGCTATGAATAATGGGTAATTGATAATGGCATATATTTGTTGAATAAGCAGCCCCAGCTTAGTATTGTAGAAGTACTACAACAGGAATGTGTTTACTGATTTTGCAGGCTTTAGTATATTAGTATTCTAGGTCAATGATATTGTTTGTACTCTTTTAATTTCCTGTGAAACAAATAATTTGGATTTCACCTCCTGTGTACAGTTGTCGAAGTTGCCTGTACCCGGGCCTGTGGCTACTCCAACTCCTATTGCAACTGTTAAAGTGCCTTCTACCGCTGCAGTGAATTATGTCACTCTTGGATCTTTTAGCTGGGATCAGGACAATGACAAAGTCAAGGTAATGAATTGTTTGCATAATAAATATTTATAATGGGCATGGATATCTGTCGATGTTAATATCACAATTCTGGTCTGGTCCTATGTCTTCCTTCTGCAGATATACGTCTCCCTAGAAGGTGTCAAGGAGGAAAAGATTGAGACAGAATTCAAGCCTATGTCACTAGACATCAAATTTCATGATGTCCAGGGAAAGAATTACCGATGTGCCATACCAAAATTGAACAAGGAGATTGCACCAGAGAAAAGTAAAGTGGTTGTTAAGCCTACTAGGGTCATCATCACTTTGTTCAAAGCTTCAAAGGGGAATTGGTTGGACTTGCACTTCAAAGAGGACAAGGTGATGATTTGAGTAAATGAAGAACAATTTGGTCATGATTCTTTTCTTGAAAATTGTGGACTCATTATGTTTTTGCTGCATTATTTGACAGCTAAAGCCAAATCTGGACAAGGAACGAGATCCCATGGCTGGAATTATGGATCTGATGAAGGTAATGCTTCTTTGCTCAACAGTTGCACTGGCACACATGGCTTGAGCATTTTTTACATTCATCAGAAAGCAGAAAGCAATGAATAATTATCTTTTCAAAAAAAAAAAAAAAAGAAGGCAATGAATAATTATAGTTGAAACTTCACATTTTAGAAGAATGTACTCCATTATTTTTACTGATTTCAGCTGCTTACATGTTTGACTTACAGAATATGTATGAGGAAGGGGATGATGAAATGAAACGAACAATAGCAAAAGCATGGACTGATGCGAGATCAGGCAAAACTGCTGATCCTTTGCAGGGCTATCGTTGAACCAATTTAGAACTTCAACGAAAAATCATGAAGATCATTTTGGTAGATGTTACGTGTTTTGCAATGTAAAAAGATTGTTAGTGTCCTTTCCCTCTAAAATTTTATGATGCATTTGACTTCCTCATCTATTTTACATATTTTTACTAATATTGTTGCTTATTGTTCTCAGATTGCTAGTGTCTTTTCCCCCTAATTCCAGAATGAAAATTATTCTTCTGTCCTGAGTTAATGACAATTAATCAAACATTATCAATCGCAAAAATGACAATTAATCAAAATATTATTAATCTCACATCTGATACTTTGCTAGGGTAGGCCAATTCGTTGGTCACTTGGATATTTGGCCGATTTATTGATATAGTTAGGTTTCGTGCATTTTAGAAGTAATGGTCGTGTTGAAGCATTATCACTTGCTTTCTGAAAATGTTGTTCTTGGAAACTTGGTTTTGCATTAAAAGTGACCATTGTTTTTCCGCTCTGTACTAATGCCCGTGTCACCGGTGTTGGCTTGCTGTTCAGGCAATTTATATCTATGATGAATATTTGTTCTTCTAGGTCAAAATCCTTAAACTATATCAAAACAAATTGAAAAAATTGCAAATTTAAGTGTTTAAAAAGTATTTAAAATTTTTTTCTTCAATTAAGTGTTCGAAATTTAAAAAAACGTATTGGTTGCTTAAATGCTAATTATATGCTTAATTAGATAATTTGGGCTTCACTTTTTTTCATGTCATTTATCATATCACTTACAACCTTTGCTATCTTTTTTCTTTTTTTACCAAAACCTTTGCCATCACCAAAACAAATTTAAAGAATCACCAACCTACCCAATATTCTTATTCTTCATAAAACTCAGAAACCTTTCTGGATCACTCCGTGGCAAGCTGCAACTTTTAGGTAGCCATTTCCAAGAATTAATGATACTCATGTTGTCTCTTTTGTTCCCAAGGCAATTCCATGCAATCCTATGAAATGAGCAAGACTCATTGTAACTGGGTATTGTGGGTTTTGGATCAAAGATCCAGCTGCCTTCAACTAGATTGCAAGAACTTAAAGTGGAAAATTCAGTGACTGGTGCAAAAATGGAACGTTTGGTAATGGGTGTAAAAAGTGATTAATAAGAGAAGACGAGTAGAGGTAGAAATGCGAAATGGAGAGGAGAATTCAACTTCTGTTGTTCACTTCTTTTCGAAATACAGCAATTGATTTATGTACAACTGTGTTCTTTTTGTTTTTTTATTTCTTTGGTTGGTTGTTCATTAAATTGTGTATGATTTTTGGGAATTTCTACTCAATTTTAAGGCTTCTTTTGTTCAAGTTTTGTGAAACCCTTCTCCCTTTCTTTTCTTTTTTTATGATCAAAATAGGTTGCTTGTGAATTTGCTCTAGTTGACTTGCTCAAATTTGAAATAATCCTCTTGGTTCGTCCTTTTCCTCCTCCTTGGTTTTTTTTTTTTTTTTTTAACAGGGTCATATGACTTATATTTTGACGGACTGTACAACAAGGACAATCATCTCCTTTAAATCGATAACGATAGAAATCAAATCACTACTTCCTCATTGGTTCCTCGATTTTTTATTTTTTTTTAAATTATAATTCCTGATTTCTCAATAGTCAAAAGATAGTTTTGTAAATTCCAGGTGGCTGCTGACGATATAGAAAGTAGATTCCACTTAATCTTAATAAATATACACTCATCATTGGATTGGCCAGATACGTTTAATAATATATATTTTTTAAAATTTATCACATTGCACATTGTTAAAAAAAAAATTACACTGAAATAAAAAAAAAATTAAAAAATTCAGACACCAAATTTACCATTTTTCCAAACAAATTTAGTTGATGATATACTAGGCTGCAAAGTGTAATTTATGCTGAAAGATGGAATAGGATAATACAATTTCTGTTAAGCCTTGAGGGTACTAGAAAAAGATGAAAAACACACACAAGAATTAGCTTGTCAAGTACGTGCGAAAATTGATAAAAACATACTTGAACATTATGCCTTTTGAATTAACATTGAAACAGTACAATTCGTACAAACCAGAGATATATGATCTCACAATGAATGAACTAAACAGCTAAAGACAAAAATCCCTCTGGCTGGGGGCCTGGGGCTGCAATAACACTAAGCACAAAGATACTGGAAACTGAGTTCTGCCTCTGCTTGCAAACCTAGAGACTTTAGAAGATCCAGATATTTGAGCATGCTCAAGTTCAAACCAGGACAAATAACTATGCATCCCTCACATACTGCTCTAGAGCTTTGGGTTGAAAAACAATAATGAACATCATTATTTGACGAAATGATAAACTTGAAACATTATAGAGATTTAGAACATTGTGTGCCATCATTGGAGTATTTGGCTACCATAATCATCGTTGAACTTATCATAACGGTGGGCGTGGAGATGGGCAGAAGGCCTAGTGTTCTTCAAGGCTGTCTCTATGTCCTCTGGTGTGATTGGCCCAACTTTTGGCAACTCTGTCAGCCAACAATTAGATCTTCAGTTATGAAAAATGACAAAGAATGAACTGCAAACAGATATGGTGTAGGTGAAACAATGAATATAAAAATGTTCTCCATCTGTTAAAAATGAATGCAAAACAATGCAGTAACAGCGTGCCATGTAAAACAATGAGCATTAAAACACCTGGAGATCAAATTTTCATCAAGGCATGTACTTCTTAAATAATTTGCCTGTTTTTTTGTTATTTACACATACACTGTAGAAGTAGAAAGATGAGACACAATCATGTAGCCTGTTCTTCATTTAGTAAATGCATTTTTCATCACTTAACTAAAAATATGTATTTGTTAGTCTGGAAATTGCTTACCATCCTCAGGCACTACTTCCTGTCTGTCTTCAAGAAGCACCATCAATCGCCTTAGTGGCTGCATAGCAGCTTCTTTGCACAGTAATCGAATATCTGAACCTGAATAACCTTCTGTCCTTTCTACCAATAAATCATAAGGAAGCTTATCCCCATCCGGCTGTGGTGGCAAGAGTTCCTCAAACATAGCTCCTCTTGCTTCTGGTTCCGGAAGAGGAACAAGGATCTTAAATTTCATAGTTAAAGAAGAACTATCTATCTGACCATGAAATGATCAGAGCATTGCTCACACAATTTGCTCATTCAGGCAGTGCCATCAGGCAAATGAATGAGAATAAACAAGGGGCAAAAGGTTAGACACCATAGGTCCAGCCTGAAGCCTACTTATATCATAATTGAGGTGGCTGCATAATAAACTGAGTTTCTCTTTCTCCTTCTCTGTATTTTATTAGTGATACAGGTATTTCAAGCACTCACTGCTACATATAAAGCAGTGGATGTGGATACCTCGGGGTATGGCTGTGCCAACTCTAAGTTCAAGGTGCAGAGATGCCAATGTTACCATAAATGATGGCCTCAATTAGCATTTCATTCTAAATTAAGCAGCTTGCCATCCAGCAAAAAGAAAACATAGAAGAATCTAATCATATTTTACTATTTTGCTTTGTAATGCTTCAAAAAAAATATCAAAGGATACTCGCTTCTCTAAACGACGGAGCATGGCTGCATCTAACTCCCAGGGGAGATTTGTCGCTGCCAAAACAAAAACAAGCTCCTCTGTCCGTGTCAAACCATCCATCTGCAATCTAATACAAGCGATTAATTCTTAAGAAAATAGACTAAGATCGTAAATCATCTTATTTCCATATCAACATAAAAGATAGCACTCGGAAGTTGAGATACATGGCATAAAAAGCACCTATTTCAAGTGATGAAAATTATCTATCGCTACATGCCTTCATCCAAAAATGTCATTTATATAAAAATCAAAAGAGCAAATATATGGTTTACACAGAAGACATTAAGTGGTACTGCTGAAGGACACACAACCATGTCAAGAAAAACTGAGCTACAACATCAGCACTGGCAATTGGAATTAGAACATGAGTAACTGGTAGAAAGATTAGGCATCCTTTCTTTTTCTTTTATCTGCAGCTGCTTTCACCTCAAAAGGGTAGCCTAAAGAGAAAAAGGGGTGCTGTTGCAATCAGGCAGATGTTTTGGTGCAAGTGTCAAGAAAACACTTGCATAAGCAATTTACCAAGAGGATTTATTGAAGCATGTTTCAAGAATGAAATTCAATCACTGTACATACATTCCAATCCACTTTAGTTGAGGATACATGAAAACCCAAGTGACAAATGATGGGTGCACCAGCACACAAATATGATCAAACAAAGAGAAACAACAAAAAACACTTCAGAGAAACAAACGTCACCTGTATGAGTAGCTCCGTCTTCAAACGCCTACTTGCTTCATGCTCACTGCGACCTTCACCCCGCTGACTAATAATTGCATCAATTTCATCAATAAATATGGTTGATGGTGCATGGTGTCTTGCAAGCTCAAATAACACCTTTATTAACTTCTCAGAGTCACCTGCAATGTTGCATAAAACTATAAGATTAGACACACTGCAGGTATTGCTAAGACAGGAATCTACCCAAGGAAAAGAAAAGTGTGTATCCTATATTCAAAAGGTTTAGGTCTATAGCATTGAGGCAACATATGACTCATACGAACTCAAAATTGTCAAAGTATAGACAATACAATGACATATTATGGTCATAATAAAGATGGTGGATCACAAAAATAAAGCATTTGCTAATCTTTAAGAAGTCGTTAAAATCTTGTACACTTCCTACGGATAACATATATCGAAGATCCAATCAGTTCCTTGTATCAGAAGCTTCATTAAAACATAGCAAGCGTTCATAGAATCTCCTTGAATATAATGTCCCTGTATAGCCACATTTCTTCTTTATGAAAGGTCAATAAGAATTTGTACACAACTTTTTACTTCCTCTTCCTTTTCCCACTTTTAAGGTACTTATTTTATGCATCTTATTCTTTACATAACCAGCAATAGACAGAAAAAACAAATAACATGGCATAATAAAGCTGGCAGCCTATAACATACCA
This sequence comes from Mallotus japonicus, assembly GCA_949634005.1. Classification (NCBI taxonomy): domain Eukaryota; kingdom Viridiplantae; phylum Streptophyta; class Magnoliopsida; order Malpighiales; family Euphorbiaceae; genus Mallotus; species Mallotus japonicus. The sequence goes on from CATIWK010104030.1 coordinate 7,207, forward strand.
CGCCATTTGCTAACAACAGAAGATGCTGAAATATTGAAAAAAGTGGTTTTGCACTCCGTGGCAACAGCCTTTGCAAGCATTGTCTGAAACATCAAAACAGCAAGTCATAAAGTGATCATGATATCACCAGAAAGAAAAGCTACTTTAAATTTATAATAATAATACTTGGACAATACAGGAATTTTATCTGATATTGGAAAAGCATCAACTTGTAATTCAGAGTTATTTATGGAAATGGAAGGATGAAACGTTTTAGCTTGTTGACAACAAATGAAGTCTAAAAGACCCCTCAAAAGTTCCATATGGATGACTTTCCCCAACCCCAAATGCCATGAAAAAAATTCGTTTGAAAAAAGAAAGAGTTCAGGCACAGACTAGCAAAAGTTGCAACTATGATACTTATTTTTATGCCAACACAGCAACTCTTCAAGGCACAGACCACCACAATGGAAATGGTCTCTTTCAAAATGTTCAAGTTGTTGTGTCAAAAAGCCATCATACATCAAAACCATTATAACATTTATATCAAACTATTGGCATGGAGCAGCAAACCAAAATCTTTTATGCAAGAAACCAAATTTCATGGTTGTTGGAGATTTGATCACTCGATAAACATGCACAGGAAAAATATTTTGATGAGGCTTAATATAGAAGGACATAAGATAAATACAATACTTTATAACAACTTTGTCTAGGGAAATGGAAGAACATATAACAAGAAGATACAACAATATAAAAATTCAATGGAAGTTATAAGTACCAAGTCCACATACCTTTCCTGTTCCAGGAGGCCCAAAAAGAAGAATGCCTTTCCAAGGTGATAGAAGACCAGTAAAGTACCTAGAAGGAAAGATCAGGTAAACTTTGAACAAACACTTTCAATCTCGGGGGCAATTTCTGAGGTGATTATACAGTGTTACGGTTAAACATAATTAAAGTGCAACTGTCCGAGCCAATAAGACATACTTGGGATATTTTATTGGCATAACAACTGCTTCTTTCAGCAACCGCTTTGCATTCTCTAACCCTTTAATGCTTTCCCACTTAACATCAGGGTTACCACGTACAATGTCCCTATGGAAGAGAAATTGCACATGAGATCAGCTATATTTTAACCGCTATTTGATGCAACACCACAGCAGAATTATGTGTGAAGTCATCAAAATTTCAAATCACCTGCATAAGCCCTCTGCTAAAGCTCGAGTTTCAGCAGAATCAAATGCAGGAAGTAAAGACTTCTGCCTGAAGTAGTAAATGCAAAAACAAAGTCAGGATATTTTTAAAACACACAAAGCAATTAATTAATTCTTCCATATGCAAAATAGAAAATGCAGCATGCTAGACTAAGCATTGATCAGAGTATCACACTTCAGCATCAATACAAATCAATGCTACAGCCAACTGAGTAAATTCCAAAAAAGGGAAGAATCCAAACAACAGTACACAAAACCAAATCACTCGAAGAAACTAAAGAAAAGGACAGTACGGTCGGTCATCAATTCCGTTAGACAAAACTCCGTTGGAGGGATTTGAGCTCCTGTGCTGAAACCACAAGCAAACAAAACACAACAACATGCAGATCAGTTCCTCAGTCTCTCCAAAAAATTCCGACAAAATTAAACAAACAAGAGAAAAGAACAGTTAAATGCAAATACTTGATTTCTATACTGCTCGTAAATGGCCATATCAGAAGTGTTCTTCACATAACCATTTCCATTGGAAGAAGAATTCCCATTCGGAACAGGTTCATTATCAGCAGTATTTGCGACACCGTTTTGCGCCTCCGGTACCTTCTTTCTCCCAAACTTGGCATCATAAAATAATTTAAAATCCTAAAAACGCACATTAGTAGCTTCAAAAACGACATGAACACAAGAAAATCAAAACGACAATCACTAGCTAATTTTCAGTTTACATCTCCATTTTTATCTTAGCTTCGATCCAAATTAGATAAACTTTTTAGATTGAAAAAGGTCAATACCTGAAAAGACCAGCGAGTGATAGAAGGTTCATCGGCCATTGGTAATGATGAAGAAAAGAAACTGCAGAGAGGTTACTGTACGAAAACTCTGCCTCTCCCCGTCTCCGTTGGTCGCTCAATCGCCGGTCGGTTAGATTTGTATTGGCGCTGATTTTGAGCTACAGTGAGGTGAGAGTTGTAGAAGAGGAGAGTGTGAGCATGTGCTTAAAACTTTCTTATTTTTCCACCACAGAGCAGAAAAAATGGGAGCTTAAATTCTATTTTATATTTAAATGTTTATATTTTTTTATTGAACAGCTAGCAAGAGTTGTAGTACTGTATCGCTCATATAGATATTATAAGGTGAGATTTTGAGTTTTTTTTTTTTTTTTAAATTTTTCAGTTGTTAAAAAGAGGTTAGGAGTGGAAATCCTTCTTTTCTTCTACATCTTTGGTTAAATTATATCTTTTGCCACTTCGATCACTTATGAAGGGAATTTAGATTTACTTTTTCTAAATAGATGTCATATATTTTTTATTATTTGGACTATTTATTATTTAAATATTTAAAAAATTTTTAACAATTAAGTTATGTGGTTAAATTTCAACGCTACAAGGATACATACAGGAGTGGGGGGAGAGACCCTTAAGAATTGGAAATGATATTTTGCTTAATAATGATGGAAACGAACAAATTACATCAAGAATCACGACATAAAAGATTCGCCTTTCCCTTTTTTTACTAGCTGTTTTATTATTATTATTATTATTATTAAGGTAAATTACAATCACATCCTGAAATTTATTTTAATTCACTAGTTCATCCCTATATTTTTAAAAATTAATTAAATACTCTTTCAGATTTAATTTTATTAACAATTTTTTCCTTTTATTAACTAAATATACCCTCAGATTTACAATAAAAATATAAAACCTGAGAGATAGTTAGTTAGTAGAAGGGAAAATAGTTAATAAAATCAAACATAAAGAGATTATGAATTGACTTTTAAAAATGTAAGGACGGACTAATGAACTTTGTCAAATCTGAGAAAGTGATTGTAATTGTCCCTTATTATTATTATTATTATTATCATTATATTATTTTTGAGTATCTGTAAAACACTTTCAAAACGTGGAGGCTGAGCCATTTATAATTTAATT
>CATIWK010104064.1:0-40981 GCA_949634005.1 Mallotus japonicus
AGAAGAAGAAGGAAAATGGGGATAAGATTCATATTAATGGTGAACAAACAAGGCCAAACACGTTTAGCTCAATACTACGAATGGCTCACTCTCGAAGAACGCCGTGCTCTCGAGGGCGAAATCGTCCGCAAATGCCTCGCTCGCAACGATCAACAGGTTTTCCCTCTCTTTGACCCCTCCATATTCTGTTTTATTTCCGATTTACCTCAGATCTTAATAATACCTCTTTCTTTTAATTCGTAATATCGGATCACAGTGTTCTTTTGTGGAGCATCGCAATTACAAAATTGTTTACCGGCGATACGCTTCGTTATTTTTCCTCGTCGGCGTCGATAATGATGAAGTAAGTAAATCTTTTTTTTTCCCCTTTTCCTTTCAATTTGCAGAATTGTGATTTTCGTTATTAAGAATTGCTTGCTTTAGGAGTATGTGATTTCGAAATTCGGGAAAAAATTGTGGGAATTCTATTGAATTGATTTCTAATGAAATGATGTTGAAAATTGGACATGATTTTGCAAGAACTCGATTCAATTGAATTGAAGAGCATGATTTTAAACAAGGTGTTTGTTAATTCAATGCTCTTTCTGTTGGTTGTTACAGAATGAGCTTGCAATTCTGGAATTCATACATCTATTAGTTGAAACCATGGACCGCCATTTTGGCAATGTGGTAAGTCTAGTTTCTCTATGTAATCTTTTTATGCCATTGCCACCTGAGTTACTTCTCTGTTGTCCTGCATCTTAATACCATTAGTTTACAATTTTTTTTTTTTTTGGTTAAATTTCTTGTCTTCAGTGTGAGCTAGACATCATGTTCCATTTAGAAAAGGCGCATTTCATGCTAGAGGAGATGGTCATGAATGGTTGCATTGTTGAGACAAGCAAGGTTAATATCCTCGCCCCAATACAGCTGATGGATAGAACATCATAAGAAAAAAAACGGTTAGGTGTTTCTGTTTGTCTTGGATTTGGCGCCGGTTTGCATATTTTTTGTTCATGTTATTTGTCTACTGTACAATTAAGTTTATAAATGTCAGTAAAATTTTTCACTTGGTAAATGAAAAACGCAGTTTTTGTAAGCTGGTACAATAAGGTCCTCTGCAAATTTAGTTTTCTTCTTACTTGGTGAATTTATTGTCGTTGCTGATAATCTCTTTATCATGTGCTTTAAGAATCAGCCAAGGTGGAGTCTAACTGTTAGTATACATTAGGTTTCTTTTTGCTCCATTCTAGTCATATGGATGAGAACCTTGGTTTGTAGCAACAGCTATATCTCAAAGAATTGACAACTGTTGCTGCCTGTGCATGTATCGGAGCTGTTAGTTTCTAAAACTATATTTAATTGAAGCAAATACCGATATGCGATGTTGGAGGCAGAATTTCTCAGTTGATTTTCTGGGGGTCTGCTATGTCATTCATGCGCCAAAGATGAAAGTAGAATTCAATATGTTGAACACTTGAACGAGAAATTTAGGGGCAATACCTTCCTCATGCATATGTTATTGTAAAAACTAAGCACATGATTGGACTGATTGCTTACAAGTAATCTAACTATTCAAGTTTATATAAAAAAATAAACTCATTTTTTGACAATATAGCTCACTTTCACACACACACTAGCTTCTAGATTCTGCCTAGTGCCGTTAGGTGACTTCCGTTATGAAAGAACCTTAATAGATCAAACTGCTGCTGGTCTCCCATCCTTTCTCGGATCGCTCACAGCTGTGAGTATCCCATACATAATTTTGCCATTTTGAGAATTGCTTTTAGTTTTACGGCCCATTTCAATGGGGTGTTTTATAGTTTGAACAACAAGCTGGACGATAGCTCCTCCTGCCTTAGCCTCCAATTCATGCCCCTTTTCTGTCAAGAATTGCTTTGTGTCCTCAGCAAGTTCTATGTGGTCGCCATCAATCACAGTCCAGTTCTCATACTTAACAATATTAGGCATCAACTGCACAAAAATAAACAATGTATCAGTGGTCTCTTTAAATATTAAACAGTTGCCTTAATCCAAGGGGAAAAAATAATACAAAGGAAAAGGTATAAATACCCTGTGATAGATCCTTGGCTTTTCAACTGCAGTTAATGGTTCCAACCCCAAGACAAAATGGTTAATAAAAACTTGTGTTACTGCGGTAATGATGTCCATTCCTCCACTACCACCTAAGACCCCTACCACCTGATCATCCTGCCAAGTTTTCAAGTTAATGTTAGAGGGATAGTAAGTTTTAGATTTAAAGAGGATATCACAGCCATATTGCTGATGATAAATATTGCAAGTGATTTTAAGTTTTAACAATTTTGGGTCCAGCGCTAACTCAGCAATAGAGATATACCTTGGTGACAATTATAGGGGTCATGGAAGATAAGGGTCTTTTATTGGATTCAATAAAATTTGATGGAGCAGGAGGGAGCATGTCAGGAGTTATCTCCGTAGGCGCTGAGAAGTCGCCCATCTCATCGTTGAGCACAATACCAGTAGATGGGGAGAGCACCCCGGCACCAAAGCCATAATTTATGGTGGTAGTCATCGATACAGCATTTCGCTCGGCATCCACAATGCAGAGATGGCTAGTTCCATGGTCTCTAAGCTGACTCCACCTGCACATTTATGCATTGAAAGCTTTTAGAATTACTTTTCAACAGTGATACCAATAATTGGCACTTGGCAGAGGGGAAAGCCTACATTCAGATAAATAGCTAACTGTACCTGTTCATATAGTATTCTGGGGGAAAAGTAGTATTATCTACTATCCTTCTCCGAATTTGCTCTGCGTAAGATGGTGAAAGCATTTCAGACACATATTTCTTAATGTCTACAAACTTTGGATCCCCCAGGTTCATTCGCACAGCAAACATGTGTTTCAGTGCTTCAATTAGGCGATGCACACCAAGATTTCCTTGTGCAGCATCTGAAGTTCCATAGCTATCCAAGATGTTCAAGACCTGTTTTGTACCAAAATTCAGATAACCTTATCCACATGCTATGGAAGTCGTACAACAAAAAAAATGGAGGGTTACATTCAAAGCATAAAAGTCCATCTATGAAGTTCTATTCTTACACAATGAAGACCCAGGACAGGCAGATATCCATGCAGCAAACAACCATAAATAGAACCTACTAAGTAATACAGCATTCAATAACAGAATAATATTAGACGAGTACACAAGAAAGGATATTACCCACCATAGATAGCCCCAGTGTTCCACTTGAAGGAGGTGGCATTCCATGCACCGTGTAGCCCATCACGTCTGCAGCCATTGCATCCATTATGTCCACCTTGTAATTCTGTAAATCCTCCTTTGTCAATATCCCACCAGCCTTGCTTATATCCTTCACCAACTTCTCTCCAACGGTGCCATTATAAAATGCCTGCGGTCCTTGTTCGGCAATTGCCTCCAGGCTCTCTGCTAGTTCCACATTGTAGCACTTATCACCAGCTTGTAGCAACTTCCCATTTGGTGCAAACACTTTCCGCAGTCCAGGGTCATTTAAGATTTTTTCTGCACCACTAGATATTGCTAATCCAAGATAAGGATGAACTATAAAACCATCTTTGGCAAGTTTTATTGCAGGTTGGAACAAATTTCTCCAAGCCAAACGTCCATGCTGCAGCCAAGCTTCATGCATCCCAGCAATTTCTCCTGGAACTCCCATAGACAGTGCACCTAAATACTTATCTTTAATGTTGTTCGCGTACATGTTCTGGTTGAGGACAATTATATTACAAGAATCTTATGGTAAGATGCAAAGTTTTCAAACTTTCTGCATTTGATCAAATTCTAAAATTAATTAGTTCAGCTTCACACCTCCTGCAAGTGTGATCTCTAATAGATTGAACCCTAAGAATCGTGTGATTTCAACCAGGAAATATAAAATTCAACCGAAAGATAGAACATACGAACCTTTGAAGCAGCTAAGGGAGCAGTTTCCCTCATGTCAAAAGCTTGAGTTTTTGAAGTTGAAGAAGACCTAACAACCATGAAAGCTCCACCTCCTATTCCACTTGCCATCGGGTTTACAACACCAACACATAATGCTGTTGCAACTGCAGCATCTACAGCGTGCCCACCTTGTCTAAGCATTGATGCACCGATTTTAGAACATCTCCCATCATCAGCAGCAACAACACCTTGTTCTGACTCCACAATTTCAGCTTCATTATCCTTAAGCCAACCATCGAAATTGTCTCCTCTTTTTAGTACCCAGAAAGCTAAGTCGCCTCTGAATATTAGGCCAAGGACTACAGTTCAAACAGCATGCTCAGCATTAAAATGGATTCTCTTCCATGTCAATTAAAAAGTCGAAAAAGAAAAAAAAAATTACACTAAAATTATCTTCAAAATTCAGCTGTTTATTTTAAATTTAGTAATGACAGTACATAATGCAAATATTAGCGTATGAAACCCTTCTCAATAAAAAATAGAATAATTACAACCCACATGCCGCACTAACTCCATAAACAACCCATTAAAATAAGCAAAATGAGGAGCATGATTCTGACTTGATTGAATTAAAGAAGAAAAGTACTCTTAATTTTGTAATGACTAGCCAGAAAGAAGAATGTGAAGTCTGTAAAGCTATGAAATCGTACTGTTTTGCCCACAAATCTACCAGTCAGCAAGACCTAATAAACACCTATTCATGGTAGCAGAAAAATCTTGATAGCAAGCTGCAATCATTACCAAAGATAAAATCTTTATTCTACAGACTGGAATTTGATAGATCTTCTAAAATTCTTGCAAAAGAATCACAATTGTTGTTGCTCTGCCAAAGTTATTATTATTTTTTTTTAAAAAAAAAAAAGTCAAAGGCTTCTCCAGGTAGCTAGGTATCTGAATGTATTCGACACTATGATTCAGGAGCTCTAAGTTCTTCTGATCAAAACAAATCAAGCAACCATGAAGCTTTCCAGTTTTCCAGGAGGAGTTTAAGTTTTGCAAAGAATGGGCCCCCACGTATAGTATTTGATCACACATATGGTTTGGTTTATCGAATGAAAGGAAAGGGGACTTTACTGAACTCTTCGCTCAGTAAAGTATCCCTTTCCGAATCTTCAAGGATTGATCATAACCACATTCAAATTCTTTAATCCAAACAGCAGAGATATTGTTTTGATAGAAAGAGACACAATGATCTAAGAGGTAAAACAGAACAGAACAGAACAGAACAAGACAAAACAAAAACATGAAGATTATGTAATAAGAGAGAGCAAACTGACTTGAAATTATCAAGAAACCAAGAAAAAAGGAAACAACTTTGGTCCTCCAAATCTTCTTCTCCTTAGTAGTAGAAGATGAAAGGTTTCGTCCCAGAAGTGGAGATTCAACGCTCCCTCTCCCCATGGCTGCTGCTTCTGCTTCTGCTTCTTCTTGTTGTGTTTCAAGGGAAATACAAGTGGAACTTTTGGTGTTAGGTAGGTGTTTTTAGCTGGAGCTGCAACATTCAGTATAGTACATGCTATATTGTCTTTGTTCATTTGGATGCGTTGTTATTCGTCAATTTATCTGCATTGCCCCATCTCACGTTTTTTTTTTTTTTTTCTTTTTTAAATTGGAAGAGGAAAAATAAAAATTCAACTCTTAATTGATTAATCCCTTTAAAAAAAAAATTAAATCATAATGAAATGTTAAATAAAAAAATTGATAGGTAGACGAAATTGTCCCTATTGATTCATGGTGGTGGGTCCTAGTTCGATGGAATCTTTTATAAGAGATTACCTCAGCAATTGGAATCGCTCTACTGCTGGGGCTAGGGGAAAAATATGGCCGAATACCTCTTTTCATCCCCTGAATTTTACCTTTTTAGTCTATTTCACATATCAATTTTTTTTAACTAATAACACATTATGAATTTTTATTTTGGATCAATTTTATCCATGGTCAGATGTTTTTTGGACCTATTTCACACATCATTTGACAGCGTGGACAAGCGCATGGGTCCAATGAATGTGAGGCGCGTGGTTGGTGAAAGAAGAGCTGACGTGTCTATAAGTGAAATCAGTCCAAAATAAAAGTTTATATGTTCAATTGGTTAATTTTTGAAGTTGATGGGTGAAATTGACCAAAATGATAAAGTTTAGATGTGAAAGGTTTGTCCACCTGGACTTATACATGCCATGTCATCGTGCGTCCTTCACACGCATTTGGTTATATTTGACCATAGATAAAATAGGTTAAAATTAAAAATTCATGTATGCTATTGGTTAAAAAAAAAGTTGATATGTGAAATGGACTAAAATAGTAAAGTTCAGGAGTGAGAAAGGGTATTTGGCAGGAAAAATATCAAGTTATCAAAACCACTATATAATTTGCTGAGTTGGAAGGCCAAACTCACTATATAATTCCTCAACCACCCATAGCGCACATGAATTTTTGGTCTCTCTTGACCAATTAAATTCGGCCACGTACACAAGATTTTTATTTTATTTCCGTCCTGTATTTTTAATTTATAATTTATCAATTATTTCAAAAAAAATCAATTACATATTACTTTAAAATCAATTTCCTTTCAGACTTTGTGATTTTATCTGAGTCAAATTAAAATAGTTAAAATTTAATAAATTTTGAATACTAATAATTAAAAAAATTATTTTCACTATTATATGTTAATTGCAGGCTTTCTTATGGGAGCAAACTTTGGACATCAATTAGTCTCATTTGTTAAAAAAATAATAATAATAAAGTATGTATGCTTAGGTGCGATTATGGCGGTGTTGTCATGCTCAAGTTGAACCGGGGTAGGTTCCTTTGGAATTCCACATCGCTTAGTTGTGATTGGGTGTGTGTATAAGAGCATGTTCATGGGTCTCACTCAGTCAGCAATTAACTGAGTGATGATACATGAACAGTAAGTCTCATTTGTTCAAAAAACTTTAGACATCAATTAGGCTTATCTCTTGATTGTAAGAATAATTAAAAGGGAGACTTGCTATTTCGCCCCCTATGTTTTGGCCTAATACATTATTTCATCCCTGACATTTGCAATTCATGTATTATTTCATTCCTGACAGAGGGATTAATGAGTGTTAACTGTTGCAAATGTCAGGGATGAATAAATATTTTTTCAAATGTTAGGGATGAAGTAGTGTAATAAGTTAAAACATAAGGGGAAAATAGCAATTATCCCTAATTAAAAAGATCGGTGAAATAGGAAAAAAAAAACGGCATAGCACCAATTTCCCCCCCTGCACTTTTATTTGTCCACATTGAGTCCTCACACTATTATTTTGGCACATATTGAGTCCTTAATGGGGACTCAATGTCAACAAATAAAAGTACGGAGGGAAATTCGGACCAAAATAAAAGTGCATGGGGTAAAATAGGGGTTATACCTTCTATTTTCTATTTGTTAGGGATAACATTACCATTAGTTTTATAAATTATTATATTATTTTTCAATTAAATCCTATAAAAAAATTTTTTACAATCAAATTCTATAAATGTAAATTAATATTTCTTATATGAATAAATTTTTTTATATTTGGATAAATTCAATTAGTTTTGTCAAAATTATATATTTTTAAATAAATTTTAAACTCATTGTATTTCAATTAGACAATTAAAAAAAATATTTCTTTAAATTAGACTATTTTACAATAAATATTTGAAGAATAATATATTTTAATTAATAATTTTATTTGTATTATAAAATATAATTAATTTAAGATAAAATAGAAAAATTTGTTATATTTTATCTTAAATTAATTATATTTTGTTATAACAATTAAAATTATAAGGAAAATATGTTAATTTATTTTATTGTTCAAATATTTATTATAAAATAGCCTAACAAAAAAAAAATAGCCTAACATAAAAAAATTGTTTTTTAAAATTTTTTCTAATTTATATTTGATATTTGGATAAATTTTTTACATAAAGACTCAATGTGAACCAAAATAAAAGTTCAGGGACTTAATGTGAACCGAAATAAAAGTTTAGGGATTCAAAATGCACAAATAAAAATACAAGGGGTAAATCTCAAACAAAATAAAAGTGCAGGAGGCAAAATAAACGTTATGGCAACAAAAAAAAAAAGTGATATGATAAAAAATATTCATTGTTTGGATGGAAAGGTTGCACGAAATGGTGAATATTTCTTGGATCCATCAAAAAATTATTTTTCTAAAGTTGGAAGGATGGCAAAGACAACCGTTCATAAGTATTTAAATTATTTTTTTATATCCACATGGACTGATCCTTCGGGATCCCACATCGAAAGCTTGTGGTCAGATGTGTGTGTTAATAAGCATATGCATGTGCATAGACCTCATTCAGTCAGCAATGAATGATGGTGCATGAACAGTAAACTTTCTTCTTTTCAAAAAAATTATCATTCGAGCACGTGTACTTACATAAGTACGTATGTATACACATTTGTGTGTGTACGTGTACAATAGTAACTATCTATCTTCTAATAATATATTAAGTATATTACACCAGTAAATTACTTGTAATTGCATAATTTTATCACTTTACTTCTCATACTTCTAATTTTGTCAAATTAATATCTCAATTTATCTATAACCGATTATGTAAACACATGTTTACACTGTTGGTAAAAAAATATAGAATGACATACGAGTATACACAGTAATAAAGTAGCAAATTTATGCAAAGACAAGGAGTAAAGTGACAAATTCATACAATACAAGTATCTGAATATACTAACAAATGTTTATATAATAGACTATAGACAAGTTAAGGTGTTAATTTAACAAATTGAAGGTTTAAACAACTGCGGATGTATCATGTCATTTAATTATCAATACAAAAAGAGTACATTCAATTCATCCTTTTTGTTCTTTGTTGTCAAGCAACAGATGTATACTATGATCAATCCTTCCCATCTTCATTGTTTTCATCCATCTTCTCAACTGATAAAAGCTAACGTTTTACATAACTTGAGTTAAAAAATTCTACGTTCACTTAAAAAATTTTGTTTGATTACTATAACGATACTGGAGACAGTGTTCAGCTGCTGAAATTACATGCATTTGCTGAAATATCCAATGGAAGCCTGTGCAGGAATGAGGTTGTTTTATATAATTTTTGCACAAGTTGGTGAATGGTCGTTATCAATGACTTTGTAAGGGGTTAGGACCAGATGTAACTTGTGTTTGAAGTACACGAAAAAATCTTAATTGACATAAATAATAAACTAAACATTTGTTTCCACCTCGATCTAATCACTATATTAAGCAAATAAAAACAACAAATACGTGTAAAGTAACAGGAAAATAGCTGGTGGCTGCTCCTTCAACATAGGCTAGCAGGCAAGTCCAACCAAAACAGCCAAAAAGACAGAAAATGAAGCAAGAAATTAGAAACAAATCATTCACACGTCTCATTCTACTGCTAAAAAATGCAATTATTTTTTCAGGTTGAATTAAACTCTGAACTTGATAAGTCGTTCAACATAAATAAGCTTTCAGAATTACGTAAAGAAATAACATCCTTCAGATTTGCAAAGAAACCCTATTTGCCACTCTTCATTCATTTTCTTGGCAAACAAGCACTTCTCATGGCACATGTCTATACAAATATATATGGTTACATCCCAAAGCACTCTTTAAATAAACAACCTCTCACATAACAATAATTCACAACGGTAATCAATCATTTACAATCAGCAATGCTAAACTACAAAATAGTTTATGCAGGTAACAAATTTTTACTACCTGAAAACATTCAAAAAGTATGAAAACCTAATTCCCTTAAACTGCCACATATAAACAAGGACTAATTTCTTCTATGCTTCACTAAAATGGACTAGTTCCCTAGTTTTTTCCTTTTTTTTTTTTTCAATTTTGGCTGAAAATGGAGTAAGCACACACGTATTCTACAAAATGTATACAATAAAAATATGAAAAATATCAAACTTGGTCTGTACCTATTCGATGGATGCCTTCATGATTGCCAGAAAACTTCTGGGTCATTACTGTACAAAGACTGATCTTGAATCTCTTGGTTAGCTATATGGCAATCAATAAGACGAGCTTGAATTATTTTACATAGCATCAACCCAGATGGAAGCATCCACCATTCACTTTCATCCCTACACCAGTACAAAATAACATAAAAATTCACTTCAAATCTCAAATGATAGAAACCGAGCAAATATATATATATATAAATATATATATAAACAAGCATGTAACTGAAGTGCTCGTGCAGTAAATTTTTTTTAAGAAAAGAATTGCTTACACACTAAAATTCCAGGACTGAATGTTCAAATGTTTTTTACTTGAGTAGATCTTATAATGCACAAATCCACATACTAAGGCAACTACCTGTCACAAGACAAAAAAAGAAAAAGAGAATTTCAAAAAATGAAACAACAGATAGTTCTTTACCAAATGGAGAAAATCCAAATGACTCATTGATTAAATAGAGTTGCATAATGACTATAGAATTAGTAAGATTTGTTTGCAACATTCATCTAGACTTCTCATGTTCAGAAAGCAAAGGCTACCATTCACTGCAGCTCTCTTTTTGGTTATTCTTTGCAAATGCAACTCATGTTGCTTAGCAAGGCCTAACTGACCAAATGCCACTAATATGTCATAATTGATAAAATAACCTTTCTGGAAAATCTATAACTCTGATACAAATATGCATATCAAGACAAACAAGTGGAAAGACAAGGTTTCCAAGACTGATTATTAGGTCAGCAAAAGATTACCCAGAAGAATAGATCATGTCATGTTGAAACTATTACAAATTGGTGATTCAAAAGAGACTCAAAAATCATTTATATTGTGGAGAAACTGGATCATGTTTGGTCCAGGTTCTGTCTTTGCTTTATCAATTTCTTCAAGCAAGATAGGTTTGAAAATTTAGTAAATAATTGGAGAACTTACGACATTGATCAAGGATACTATGTTCCACAAGGCATATACACGGGCCAAACCAGCAGATCGCCTCGGTCCATGACTAAACAATGCACCAATTCCAGCTGGGAACGGAAACAGTATGCCTAGAGGAAGGATAAATAAAACTAATAGAAAATTGAGCAGTGAAATGGAATACATCTGTAGCAAAGTAAGCAGAACTAAGCTAATATCCGCTAGTAGAAGTATGGAAATGAACAGGCCAACGAGATCCTGAAGCAATAACAGAGACAGAGTCAGAAAAGCATCATAGATATCTAAATATGACAAAATAAACAGGACAAGCAATTAAATTACCTGATGACCAACAGGTTTAGTATTATAAAGAATGAAAGAAAAAGGATTGCATATGATCCTCCTTAATTTCAGTGTTCGCAAATTCTTCGAATCCAAAATACCACCAAAAATTCCTTTAAGTGAAGCTGTCTGTTCATTGACTTTTAAATGCTCCAGTTGATTTCCTATATGCACTCTCGGCAAACTGCAAATTACATGGGGAAAAAAGATATTAAAAGCCAAATTGAATGTAAAAACAACACCAAAGTAAATCAAAAAGCACAAATTACCATGGCTGTCTGCCTGGTGAGGCATATCCATCTTGACCTTCAATTGACGGTGAAATGTTCTCATTTTCAGTTGCACATACCACAAGCCCAAACTGGCAATATCCAGAGGATGTAGGCTGAAACCATGCAAGACTGATGTGTAGACCATATCCACTTAAAGCAGGATTTGCATGTGTTTCAAGCCAACTAATGACATGACCAAAAGTAATCTTCAAGTGTCCACCTTGAACCAGTCGTAATTGAACATTTAGTCCAGCAACTAGTCGGTACCAAATGGTTGGAGGAACAGACTGCAAAAACAGCCAGATACAAAGTCATGTGCACCTCATTCCAATATATAAGTACAAGATAAGGATATGCGTGTATTGGGAGGAGGGACTGATGAGCATTCACAAAAATAATTCATCCTGAAGAGTCAACAATGGCAAACCTGACTCATGAGGCTGGTGATGATGTTGTCACTGTGAAGGGAGAAGGGAGCCATATAACATCCATCTCCTCCAAAAACTAAAGACAAGGGAAACCTTTGATGAAGATGAGGAGGAAGATCAACTCTCTTTTCATCTCCACCAAGAAAAAAGTCCACATATGCAAGCATTAGATCAGAAGTTGCAGACACCTGCAGCACCAGACCATACACATTAATGAGAAAGCTGTATGGGAACAGAAGCACAGAAATCTTTCCTATGGAGAAAGGAAAGGAATACCACAAGCACATGCAGAATGCATCTATATGTATGAACTAACCTTAAGCCCTTCATATAGAGCACGTGACCTGCAAGAGCGTAAGCAGGAATGATCATATTCAGACCGCACAAAATCACGGAGTTGTTGTAATTTCTTTTTGCGACGCTGCTGTAGCCAGGACCATGCAAGCGGATATGCAAGAACAGAAAGAATGCTGAAAATTGATCCCTCCCACCACTGGTAGGCAGCTAATCCATTAACCTCATCCACAAATCTATTGAAAGCATCCTCATATCTGCCATTCAGATGCCAATAAATGAAAATCATAAAAAAAGAAAAAAAATGATGTGCATACAAGACATAGCAAAAGTGATACTCATACAGCAATAATTATCTAGATGCCAGGTATAGCCACTTGATCTAACTATCAAATACGCCAAACAGAAAGAAAAAAACTTACACAATTTCAATCACTTGTTCAGGAGGACTGTGAGGTAGCTGCCAGGGTTCACTGAATGTATTTGGACCCATAAAATACATCCTATGCACATGATTCTGGGATTCCTCAGTCCTGTTTGTTTCTAACACCTAAGAGGTAACAGCATCATCTCATATATGTGAGTAATGAACAGTGAGCCTTTCATCTAGACAACTGATAAAAGAAATTAGGGACAAAAAAGGGACAATGTTTGTAGAATGGATTGCTAACCTCATTCAGTGACTCCAAGAATGGAAAGGAGTGATCTATTGGAGAACCACGTCGAGGAGGAACAAGAGCTGGTAACTCATCCCCAGCAGCATATTTCATCCGCGCAACACTAAGTACTAGGGCTAACAGGACAAGAAGACCCAAGAGAATAAAACTGAACAACCATGGACCACCAAATGTGTATACCAACTCTTCAAGAGCTGTATAGCAGTTTGGCATGTGATATCTGTCAGAAATGCACTCATATGGACAAGGCGTTTCAGTGACACCACCTGTTGAAAATATCAGAGTAAATTTTAGTGGGATTGCAAACAAACATACAGACACACACATGCAAAGTAAGATTCTTCACTGGCCAAAGCCACATCAACATGTCAGAAACAACTACTTTCATTTTTTGAGATCGGTAGGCGCGAAACATAAATTTTAGAAATACCTCGAACGGCAATGTATATGCCACGACTTGGAAGCTCGTACAATGGGCAATCATTGCAAAGAGCTCTATCAGTTCCACTAACATTCTTATAAGTCCCAACAGGGCATTCCTGCAGTGCAATTACATGTAGCAATTGAAGAGGTCAAGCAAATAATCAAAAGAGATACTTCGACTAATTCATTAGCAAATAAAATCTTATAATAGTTAAGTGACTGGTTCATGGATCTTGCTATTACTTTATATCAGAGGCATATAAAAACATTTCCTTGCTGATGAAATCCCTTGAAGGCAACTGGAGTTCATAATATATGGCAACCAAATTGAGATTGAAGGAAAAAATAAGGTCATAGGATTTATAAGGGCATAAAGAAGATAAGACCTATAAAATAGTCAAACAAAATGGATGATAAAAATTTAAGAAAATACCTCACAAAAGATACCATAAAGTCCTTTAGGACAGGCCCTTCCAGTAACAGTGCCATTTCCACCAGCATGACCTTGACCTCTTCCAAATCCTCCCCTGCAATTAGGGAAACTACAAGCTTAAACTCCAACAGATTTTGCAAACAACTCATCCATCAGCAATTCAACAACAAAAAGAGATAGACATGCAAATATATGTTTCTGTGTGTGAACACATTCATTTATGTATTTATACAACAGATACACAATCGACAGACTACTTAAAAATCTTGGTGAAATAAATTAAAGCAACCAGAAAAGTGCTATATTAGGAATATGGGAAAGGAGAAAAAAAAGAATAAGAACTACTTTATGGTAAATATGCTTCTAAAAACAAACCCAGTTTGAATGCTTCCATTTGCAGATGCAATTGGCAGATACTCATCTCCAACTGAAATATCTGACCAGTGAAAGTGAACCCTTCCACCACCTCCGCCACCACTGCCATCTGGACTTCCATGCCCCCCAACAGCTGAGATCATAGAAGACTTCCTAAGTGCCATTGTTCGAATAAACAATAGAATAGTTCCACCAGAGCCACCCCCGGGACCTATGTTTGAAATCATCATGTTCTTAAGCCCTTCTCCAAAACTTTCTCCATCAGCTCTAAGCGCACCGTAAACAGATAAACTTGATAGTGCATACTCGGCAGAACCCATCACTGTTCAGAGATAAAACAAATAATCCAAAAGTAGTGAAAAAATCAGAATGACAATGAAACTAGCCATAGTATCACATGCTGACAAATATACTATTTGCTCATATCTTCTATCTATTAGTAGTAGTTACTATATTCTACGTTCCAAAAATAGTAGCATCTCTTATAAAGCATAATTACAAAACCTCTACTCTCCAAAAGATAAATAATGTGAAATACACCACTGCACAAAGACTATTGCCATGAAGCAACATGATGACAACTCTATAAGAGCAATTATCCAACCATTGCCAAATTATATCAGCATGCCAAAGACCATGTTTTATAAGAAGCACAGAAAGGCCAAGGTCATACTTGGAAAATAAAATCTCCACCAGACAAAAAATGGAAACAATCACCAAAATGAGAATGGGAAATTCAGCAGAAACATAACAGGTGACAACTGACAAGGTAGCCTCACAAAAAAGATCCATATGCCAAATTATTGCCTCAAATAATACATTTCTATATAATTTGGCCTTGAATTCCGTAATAATGTGTCAACAGTGAGCTGGATATCTAAAATATCACTTTACTTTCACAAAAGTAGGCCTCATGCGGTTTATCTCATGCACACTGCATTAAACAAGTAACAAGATTTTCTGTTCATTATGAAGCTTACCTATTATACCACCACCAGCAGTTGCTAGAGTACCATTTCCACTACCACTACCAAGCTCACAAGGCAAACCAGCATCTCCATATGCAACACCACCATCAATAACAGTGCCATTGTCATATCCATCCCCACCTTTGCCCCCATGCCCAGCACCACCACCAAGACCATTTTCAGAAAATTTTCCTCTGCCCAACCCACCTGTACAGCCTATATAAAGTATTGATTAATTGTCAGTAACATAATTTACCCCCAGAATGAACCATTTCATCTACTTTGAATATGAACTGCTAAAACATGGGCCTGTAGAGCAGAGAACATAAATGTTTTAACAGGAACTTTGATTTCACTTCATGTCAACAGGCCATTCATTTCTGAAGTTGAACCTTTTGTATATAAGAAAAAACAGTTACCTAGACCAGATGCACTGATTGTTCCAGAGGACTGGACAATTACAGTTCTAACCCAGTGAAAATGAACAACAGATCCTGTTATCATGCCTTCAACAATAACATCTTCAACTCGACAGATCTGTAACAGCAGAAAAACCACATATAAGAAATGGAAATGAATCCCTCACAATACCACAAAGTGTCCCCTAATCTGATCATGATAAGCACTTAGTAAGTTCCCAACATTGCACACCTGAAGAGTAAAAGGCAGTGAAGAGTTCACATTACAATCTTCAGGAGGATGAATTAACTCCACAGGGCAGTCCTCAAAGTCACAGTAGAGCTGGGGTGTCCTATCATCAGTGAAAAGTAAATATCAAGCAATTATAAAATGGCAGGTTTTACAATTACGAGCATGTTATAACTCACATATCATTATCACTGGCATTCTCCAAGGGACCTCGAAGACCAGAACCAGGGTCAACCTTCACATTATGACAAATACATTAATAGCACGACTAAAAAACATAGTGAAGTTAAAGATGAATGAAGTTCTAGTCTGTGTATAATACACAAATAACATGGAGAATCAGAATCCAATCATTTATATCTCCGCCTAGATCACTTTAACCAGTAACTTCAATAAAACACTGCTCCAATCAAGTGCACAATTTTATAGTATGAAAAGCAACAACATTAGAACCAGGCAATTAAGAGACCCAAGCAAGTGATATATTTGCACGTTTAGATGTGTTGCTGTTAAGCTCATTGCATGCACAATACTCAATACTCAATCCTCAAAAAATATTGAAAGAAAATACACACACACAGAGAGACATGTATCTAAGCTTGTAGCCTAGGCTACAGGCTACTAAAACAATTGGCTAAAAGTTTCTTCAACCAAGTAAATGAGAGGAGAGCTCTGCCAAATAAATTATACTTTGGCCTTAGCTAGTATGCTGCAAGAATTAAAAGTTGCAAGTAAGCTAATCAGGAAGACACATGCAAACACAATTGCATCTGAAAACAATTGGCCAAAAACTTCTTCAACCTAAGAAATGAAAGGAACCCTCTGTCAAATAAATTATATTAGGCTAGTTTGTACCAAGAATTCAAAGTAGCCAGTAATTATCAACGACATGAGTTAAATGGGAAGACAAACTGCATTTTCCTTTACAATCAATAATTTCTTTGAAGGAAAAAATTTAGCATAACAAAGCACAAGAGGATCCTCAGCTTACATTGATACTGAAAAATAATGATAAAATTAGGCGCTGTGATTCAATCATATTTCCTGGTCCAGACAAATTCAGAGAGCCTTGCCCATGAACTCCCAAATTTGCATTAGAATGTATCACAGAGGATTCCTATCAAAAAAGATATAGAGAAACATTTCAGATAGGTTACATCACAGAACAGAGAATTTGTTCTTAACAAAACAAGGTGTTGAATGTAAAGCACCTTGAGCACAACTAAATTGCTGGCCTCAAGCGTAGATGTTGCCACAATTGCATCACCACGTCCATCTATAAGCATTTTGGAATTCCACATCAAGTGTATTTTGACTGACATTCGAAGAGCCCCATATATCTGTTTCATTGAGGGTAGAAACAATGAAAACCATAAGTACAATTCAGAAGGAAAACAACACAATATACACGGATCATTCCACCACAGCCGCTATGCATAGATTTATACAGAAATATGTGAAGAAGGTTATGTAATTTGGTAGCATAGATGGGGAAAAAAAAAACGGCAGGGGCTTGTAACACGTAAACTTCACAAAAGCATTGAACGAGTGAACAACAGGTCAATCAATCAATCAAATAAACATTATGCTTGTATGATTGTAGTTGTATAGATGTTAAGAAAAAGGAGCAAAAGGAAGGATTTGAAGAAGCAAAACCAAAAAAAATTTCAAATCTATCAATGTGATAACATTGACACTCTTCCACTGCACTGTCCTTTGAATCAAGCAGAAAAGGCAATTTGTGTTTAAGACACTAAATTGAAAACAACTAGATACTGCCAGAAAAACACAAATGACAAACTATGCTTCTCCAGTAAGTATACTTTGGCTGTGGAAGGGGATTGAGATTGGAAAAAAAATGTGGTGTCACTTGCCTTGACAACTGAGTCGCTCATTAAAAGCTCTTCTGCCATCAACTCAAATGCTGACGAGCCATAATGCGCAAGGCCAAAGCTCAAAACCGCTCCAGAAGATAATTTAATTTGTCCCCGAACCTATACATTCCATCACCATTCCAATATGAGCTTCAAGAGTAACACGGCAATGAGAGGAGAAAAAAGCAAAACTTTAATCAGTAAAGAGATGATGTTAAGAGACAAAATGCTTGACAACAATACGATGAGACTATAAAATAAAATAAATATTTCAAAATTGACAGGAAGTAATAGCTGTCAAACAGGGTTGTCATTAATGTATGAACATGCCAAAGCATCAAAATATCACTTTAAACACCACACATAGAATATCAATTATGATTCTCCTAAGTTTACCCAATTACCTACAATCTTTGCTGATCAGAACATACACTAAGCACAACAGCTGGATCTGTATATAGAAGTACTAGCAGGTGCATGACCAGAACCATGAATAACTAGTTAAAAAATTTAGACAGCATAAATATGCAGAAGGGTATCAAAAAGGACCAATCATCACATCCAGAAAGGGGGAAAGGCAGAAATATAATGGTAACAAAACAAGACATTAGTTATCAATAACCTGAACCCTACTCCAAAATAATGGTACAGAAGCCTTCGCATGATCCTGGATATAAACATTTGTCCACAGTGGCTGTTTGGGAAACTCCAAAAGAAGTGTGTCAGTACTGGTGGACATGTTGTTATTGCTAACAATAAGTCTCCGAGGAACAGCATCATAATATGTCCCAGCAGCACCTGAGTTTCCAGGACAGCCGATACTGCTCCCACCTGTAAGTAAGACAGCAAAGCTCACAATGGCACGATACTGCTAATGAGGACTATATAATTCTACCAGTACCAAGATGCCTTAGAATGTGAAAGTGACACAAGGAGGAGGAGGAAGAAGAAAACATACAGGGGGGCTGCCAGGTCAAAAACAATAATCTAAAACTTGCACCTGGCAGTTTGAACCCCACAAGTTTTTACCAGACCTCAAAAGAAGTGGATGGCATAACCTTGCAAATAAATCCTTCAACTAAAACTTCTTTACCACCTCATTTGTGAGACAGAACAAGCACATTGAGTCTCCGATAAATATAAACCGCTAAGAAAATTAAAGCAGTATTAATATATCATATTAACAAAATCAAATCTTCAGAGCATAAGTAGGACCACTCTTTTCAACAAACTGAAATGGATTTGATTAGATTTGTTTTACTATAATACTTCAAAATACAAAGTGAGAAAAGTGACCAAAAGCCAACTGTCATCATATTCCTCATTCACACCAGAAGGAGATAATATCTAACAGAAAATGGAAAGTGCAGTCAGCCTGGAGACAATCCACGCCAAGACCAGCCGGTATGGTTGGTATAGTGCCATTAATTTATAATAAAAGAATCACTTTCCAGCAGACCGTCACACACTTAACTTTCACTCTTTATTCGTATGAGCATAAACAAAATAAAATTAAGTGTTCATACCGAAAATTTTTTTGCTTCATCTTGGTTTTGTTCTCAAGATAACAACAAGGACAAAATGATGACAATGACTAGAAGAATAAAAAATAGCTAAATCATACCATGAACAAAGAATTTTGTATCATCATGTCTGCTAAAAACATTAATTGCAACTCTCCCGCCTCCGCCTCCAGCAAATCCATTACCCCCAGAAGCACTTAGCTTACCATTTCCAGTCCTGCTCCTCAAATAAGAACATTGTTAGATAGCACGATATCTGGACCACTTATGGATAGGAATTCAAATGAATTCATCAATCATATCCTTGTTAAAGTAAAAGAACCATAAGAACTCTAAATAATCTGATTGACACCCTAATATTATCTTTCTAACATGAGATTAGAGGGTCAAAATAGCGCACATTTTATATTTTGTAGTTCATAAATACTCTGTAAAGGCTTCAAAAGACCTCTTAATACATGAAATCCCAAATGTCAATATCTGTTCTACTCTTGCAAATGCTTCCATTTCTTGACAGATATTACCATGTGCATACCAATAATACAGCAAGGACCAAGGAAGATTATGAAACTCGACTGAATGCAAAATCATCTAGGATAAATAACCATAGTTTATTACTTACAAAATCCCAAGAAATACCTAACCGCAAACAAGCTTACTTTGGACCACATTTCGCCATTGATTCTAAACAAAAATCTAGATTCCACCAAGAAATTCTGCCCTTAAAAAACTTCCCATATATGTTACATGAAAATGCCAATAATTCTGCATAAGAGTAAATATAGCATGCCGATGACATCTACCTGAGTAAAACACAAACTATATAAAGAAAAGTCCAACTCCTCCAACTTCATTAATCAACCCCACAAAAGACAAAATAACCTTAACCTTTGAAGGTTTCACAAGAATCTGAGTCCTAAAACACAACATTACTTTAGGTGCAAAAGAAGACTATTAGCATTGTGATTAAAAAATAATAACAATAATAATAATAATAATAAGATGCCAGAAACAAAAGAGCTTACATTCTGTGAGCCTTTATATGGATGCTGCCACCAGAACCACCACCACCTTTGATACCACCGTCACCGCCATCAGCCAACAAACTCCCTCCGACCTCAATGCACTCAGTAACATCAATACCAATCCTACCACCACCATCCCCACCATAATCCTCCTCCTTACTAGTAGTCCCACCTTTACTTCCATAACTCCATGGCTTGTGCAAATCCGACCATGAATAGGGATCTCCTCCCCAAACATCATCTGGCAACTTGGTATTATCAGTCACACAACTAGCTCCTCTTCCTCCATAACCCCCGCCGGCTCCCTGCACCCCAGAAGGGGTCCCACTAGTCTGGGCGGGAGGCTCACCGGCCAAACCAGTGACATTTATAAATGAATTTTCAAACAAAGTCACATTAAAAGCAGTAACCGACACAGTTCCAGCTACAATACCAGAATCTTTACCTAAACTAAAATCCTTACTCATATTGATCAAAATGGAACATCCTCTAACAGGACAACTCAAAACGACACCGGATAGTATATCTAAAGTACCGTTCCCTTCAATATAAACATCATTAGTGAAATTGAAGCTAGAATCAAGCTTACAAACGGTGTTAAGAGAGCCAATTCCGTTAAGATCCTCTTGGCATGAAACTGACGGAGGATGAGGTGACGGAGCCGGCGGAGGTGGAGAAGGCGGAGTATAGTCACCGTGAAAAGAAAGGACATCGGAGCCGATGATCGAAAACTCATCATCGTAAGAATCAGAAACAGTTAAACAAGGATTTACAATGATTACTACAATCAAACCTATCAAACGAAAGGTTAAAAAGGAACAATTAGAGGCCATTCTTATACACTCATGTTTTCATCATTTCTTCTGTCAGAATTGAATTCAATATTTGACAAAAAAAAAAACAATGGAGAAAAAGAGAGCGCAGAAGAAGGAGGAGGAGGTTGTTTAAGGAATGTTTGTTTGGATTGACAGAAAATTGACAA
Source organism: Mallotus japonicus (assembly GCA_949634005.1). Classification (NCBI taxonomy): domain Eukaryota; kingdom Viridiplantae; phylum Streptophyta; class Magnoliopsida; order Malpighiales; family Euphorbiaceae; genus Mallotus; species Mallotus japonicus. The sequence goes on from CATIWK010104064.1 coordinate 21,114, forward strand.
CGGAAAGAAAGATAGTGTGGTGACAGGGAAAAGGAAAGAAAGTGCAGTGGAGAGGAAGGTGAAGTGAAAAGGACAGGCCAAGCCAAGGCATGAGCAGGACTCTACGTGTATAGTTTTCACGTCGTCCGTTTTTTTCTTTTTTATTATTTCTACTTTGGGCTTAAGGTGTCCTTTTCCTTTCCTTTCCTTTTCTTTCAGGTTTTTGGTGATTGGTCGGCCCAATAATTTATGGGCTCAAAAGTCCATTTCCTTTTTACCGATTGAACATGGGCTCTAGATTTTTTTAAACAAATAAAAATTTAGAATATCTCAAAAATATATGGTAATTTTTTATTTTAATAATATGTAAAAATAAATAAATAGTTATAAATTAAATAAAAATATAAATTATTACATTAATATTGTTTATATGTTAATGATGTAAAAAGGTTAACATAGAATTTTTTTTATTTAAGGTGTAGAAATTTTTTCCATTTTCTACTAATTTAAATTTTGTTTTAGGTGAAGAAAAAAAAACTGACCTCAGTTGACGAGAATCAAATTTGAGAAATTTTTCATAACTTTTTCCAAAACTATAATAGGAACAAAAATTCTGTTTTCTTCATTTCCTTTGAGGTTTTCCAGATTGTTTGGCCCAGTTATTTATGGGCTCAAACATTCCTTTCTTAGAGGGATTTTTTTTTCAAAAAAAAAAAGATTTTTCCTAAAACAATCAAAATGTGGAATGATTTTTCTAAAATATGGTTGACTTTTTTTAATATAGGATATGTGGTTGTTCTAATATACAAATAACAATTTAACAACAACTTCACAACAATCACTGCAAAGCAACTACAAATATAATTACCAACAACAACTAAAAATACTTTTGATTTTTTTGTGGCTATTCTCTGGTTGTTGTTACTATTTTTTATTATTTGGTTGTTGTAAGGTCATTGTTATGTTATTCATGTTCTTGTTTTTTATTTTTTGGTAGTTATTGGATTGTTGTCGCTGTTTTTTAAAATTTTTTATGATTGTGGTCAAGTTATTCTTTGTTTTTTAGGTTGCTACTGTTTTTTTTCCCTGATTTTTCTAGTTTAATTTATTTATTTATTAAAAAAAATCAACAACAATAAAAAAAAACCCCATAATTTCACAAAAAAAACATATTCATTGAATTTACTTAGTAAAAAATCGTGTACTTCACTTCTAAAAATTTTAATTCAATCATTTATTCAGAAATTTATAATATTTAAAGAAATCAAAAAAATAAAAATAAAGTTAAAAAACAACTTAAAAAATAAATAAATAACAACCAGACAACAATTACAGAAAACTAAAAATAGCAATAACAGCCCAACAATAACCAACTCGAATAGCTATGTTTGCCTCTGTTTTACAAAGCCACAACAACCTAAAAAAAATAGCAACAACAACAACAAGAAATTAAGGAAGAAGAAAAACAAAACCCAACAATCACTCAAGCATTAAGAATCAAAAAGAGAAATTTAACACATACCTATTACAATTCTTGATAATTTGTGTCATGGTGGATTTATAAGATCTGAGAAAATTAAACAAAATGAAAATGTTGAGCTTTATAAGATTTGAGATGAAAATCAATATATACATATAAAAAATTCTTCTTAAACATATCAATTTTACAAAATTTTGTAATAGTTAGAGTTGATTTTGGAAAAAAAAAGACATAGTGAATAAAGATAAGCGATAAAGAGAACAAAGAAAAAAAAAAGATGAAGAGGAAAATAACAACATAAAAATAAATATAAAAAATAAAAAAGTATTTTATAGTGTTGTAAGAAAAAATTGCCATAGTTTTAAAAATTTTGATAAAAAAATTATATCTGGAGCAAATTTTCCTTTCTTTTACCGATTTGAAATGTGCTTTTAATTTTTTTCTATTTATTTCCATTTTAATGAAAATATAATATTACAGATTGTTTGGAATATTTTTTTTTTTTTTTTTTTGAGCAAACCAGATATATTAAAGGAAACTAAAGAATTACATCAGGTCTTGACGGTTGAATGTCTTGAGAGGTTAAGTACAATACAATAGATCTTGATGAACATTAAAAGGGCCACTAGGAAAGAAAATAACAGTCCATTTTTTGCCAACAAATCTGCAACCCTGTTACTATTTCTAAGGACATGGTGGAAGGTTAGACCTGAAGAGGGTTGAATGAGCTGTTGGATTTCTAGCACTAGAGCTTCAACATCACACGGGAGAGCACTAGCAGATGAGACTGTTGACACTTAACTATATATGTACTTATAGGGTTAGTTGATAAGTTTTCCTTACTTTTATAAGTTATTTTATAAGTTTTCCTTATGTACTTTTATAAGTATTTGAATCGAATTAAATTATTAAAAGTACAGCCTGCATTAATTTAGACCGAATAATTATATTTTTTGAAAAAGCTTTTGTACCTATTTTTGTAAATGTATTACACTGTATTATTAAGTAAAAGGTCAGTATATAATTTTTTTTTAACAAGTAGCATAATGGTTAAGTCTTTCTGACATTATATGAAAAAATTAGAGGATTAGAAGATCGAACTTTGCTCTTTATTAAATATTTTAACCTCGTAGCATGATATTTTATTAAGCAGGTTACATATAAGTGTATAATTATTGTGTTTTAGTATTGTCAGGGTCTCACATGGAGTACACTCTGTTGAGAAGTAGACATGGTGATGCTACATGTAATTATCATTTTCAAAAAAAATCTAAATAGATACGTGGTTGCAGGAAATTATAAGCAGGATAGCTCGTCTAAAACCTCAGCTCGACACACACAGGCTCCGCACAGCCCACGCACACCTTTATGTTTCTCATAATAACGACACAACAATCAAATATGCAAAATCTACCCCCTCATCGAGAACGACTTGAAACCACAAGTGACAACAGCACGAACCATACATACACTCTCATCGACCACCCATTTGAAACCACACCACACCCGATACCAACCATGGGGAGAAAAGGATGCATTTAAAGCACATTTCAATCATCCAACTGTCAACTGTATATTTATTCATATATTGCATTAAATAAATAATTAATTCCCCCAGCGTACTAGAAGGGAAGCTTCCTGCAATTATAGAAAATGCACGAAATATTTATTATGACAGGATTGAGTAGAGAAAGAATGAGGTTCATATGCGTTGATAGCAACTAAAACTGCACACCCTGCCTACGAATATGCCTAGGAATATCAAAGGGGCAACATGCCTTGGATAATTTTATAGGTATGCACGTACAGTCTCTTAGATCAACGGTAATTTTTTCTTTTTTGTTTTATTTTCTTGTATTTAATAAATATAAACTCTTATATATTTAATTTTTTATATTTTTGAATCTTAAATTTGGTGTTTATTTTTTATGAATTTTTAATATTCAATTTATAGCTAATCAAAAATTTTAAGTAGAATTGGAAGTTATTAAGTTAATTGAGCACAAATGGAAATTATTGAGTGAGGTGTATAGATTGCTATGAAAATTAAAGAGTGTCAATGAGTAAAAGAATAGTAACTATACATTTTACAATTATTTTGGAATTTCATAATGGACAAGAATAGAAGTTGCTATCCGCGATGTCCACAGTAACGTTGCTATTCTTTTTTATTTTTTTGAAAATTTAATTATTTCATTTTTTTTAATCTAATACATAAGTTGTACACAGGTGAACCCGTCGTCTAAGCATTTAAACATCCGGAGCTTGCAAATTTTTTTAATAATCTAATGAAAAAAAAAAAATTAAACTAAGGGCAAAAATGTAATTGTGTCGCGGTTAGTGACGCACTATAACGTCGCTAGCCGCAGCACAAATCATTTTCCTTTCATAATCGTACTATTTTTTTTAAGGGATTTCATAATTGTACTATTAGTACTTCATAATTGTACTACTATTTATATTATTTTTGCATCATTTATTTTTTATTTTTAACGTTTTTATAGTGTACATATAATCGAAATTATAGACACTTTTTTTCATTTTTTTTGAGCAAATTTTTTTAAGCACTAAAAAGATAATAATTTTACTTCTTATTTGGTTCAATTGAATATTTTGTAAAATAGATTTATTTGAAAATATTAATAAATAATTTTATAAAATTGAAAATAAATTTCATACAAAATTTTCATTTAAATTTAATCCAGTCATTTGAATTTAAAGTTCGTTATCCTAACTGGGAGCTCACATCCTGATTGTGCGATCACTGGCCCTGCTTCTCCTTTCCCCCTCTCTCGGTTATCCGTTTTTGTTAGAAATTTAACAATTTTTTGTAAAGTTTATTTATATTAAAAATACAATTATGGAATTTGAAATCTTAATGATTAATATTTATAAGAAGAAGGTAATAAAATTTGAAACGATAGAGCTCTTGGCAAGAATCATACATAAAATTTTATTAAAATAAGCAAAAACACGGGAGGAATACAATAGATAGCTCTTCCATGTGGATTATTACTTACATCGGCCTGTATTTTTATAAAATAAATGTTTTTTTTTTCTTTTTATACATCAATCATAATTCATAAATGTGGTTTCACAATAGCTGACAAGCACCAGCTCCAATCTATCCACTAACAAATCAATCTTAAGCTACGCATCATCAACCTCTCCAGTTTACCATCTCAGCTTTGATGGGAAATACTGCAAAAAATAAAAATAAAAAATTCATTCCTCAAGTTTAGAAAAAAAAAAAAAAATTATTAAAGCATACAGAGAATACATATAATGGATGAGCACCTTCTCAATGAGTGATTGGTAGTATGGCTTAACAGCATCAACATCAACAAGGACCTTGCTCTTGCTGTAGAGGTCATACTTGCTGCAAATTGTTAATTGGGTTAGCAAAATGAGAAGGCAAATCAATAAACAATTGAAACATAATAATAATAAAATGAAGCTTACTTGAAGATGTGAAGCCACTTCAAGTTCTCCTTGTCCTCCTTGTTCATTAGGTGCATGTATGCTCCTGCCTTGTGCAAAGCTATATATACATGTAATTAAGTTATTAGTTTGAACTTAATCTTCAGATTGTAGCTGATACTTGTAATGTAGATTTAATGCTTACGGTAGAAGGAATGGTATCGGACAATGAACAATGCAGCTGGAGGTAGAGTGGTTCCATTTTCCTTGGCCACCTGCAGGTAATTTAATTAAGGTTAATTAATTAATTATATGTTAGAATTATTCAGATTTAAGAAAATATTTATGTGAAGTTATGAATGGTGTAGAAAATATACCAAATACATGTAATCATCATGGCCCCATGAGATCATTACATTATCTAGACCACATCCTTCCTCATAAATTCCATTTTTGGTGTTGAAGTTGGGATTTTTGGCATCTGGATTTTCCTTGAAATACTGAAAAAGTAACAAAAAAAGTACAAGATGTTTTTAGTCTCATCGATTTGGCCTGTTTTATGCAAGCTGGCTTGATTTAAAGGTTAGCTGAATTTTAAAGAAAAATTTTGAGTACCTTGTGATGGACATTAGCCTCATCGAAGGCACATCCAAGAGGGAATGTGTCTCCTGCAGTATTAAATATTAAACGTTCAATCAATCCTTCTTGAAAACCCAAAAAAAAAATTATGAAAAATACTAAAGATTCAATGAATATTTAGCAAAAATATAAGAGAAAAAAATCAAAAAGATGACTCACCAACAACAGCCCATTGAGGAAGTCCTCCAAACTGAGGAAGAAGCAGCACCTTTCCAAGATCTGAAATCCCCCAAGAAACAAACAAATAGACAAGTTCAGTCTTACTTCTGTTCAACATAAGAAACAAAGTTTCAACTCTAGCTGCATTTTTTTTAATTTCCTTATCACAATTACAACTTGCACAACTGTTGTAATGAATATTTGTGATAAGAGGAGAATTTTTTGCTGCTATCCATTATTGGAGGACCCACTAGCTAGAAGGTTTTGTGGGATAAGTCAGCTGAGGTAGAGATAAGGATCTTTGAATTGAATATCCAAAAATTTTATACTAATAGCTATACATCATTTGGTTGAAAGTGTCAATGGATATACAGTATTTACTGTTAAGGCCATATTACTATATGGTACGTACCATGAATAAGAGCAGTCAGATGCAGCCAATCTTCATTAGGGTAATCTTTTCTAATAGCTTCAGCAGATTGCAACAAATGTTGAATTTGGGGCTCATCCAAATCAGGATCACTATCATCTACAACTTCATTAAGTAGCTCACAGCATTCCCAAATGCTCATAACAGCTTTGTCCAATTTCACATACTCTTCTCTCATCTTCTTCACCTGCATTGCATTTGAAATAAACCATTACAATCCAGCTCAAAACCTCATCTTAAAGCATTTCGCGCATGCACTTGATCACTAAATTATTAATCTGATGACAGAAGACGTATATAAGAATACAAAAAATCATTTACTTACGAAATCATAAGTTTGGTTAATGTGTTGTTGCTTGTAGAATTCCTCAACTGACTTTTGCCTTTCACTTTCAGCATTATAATCCCTGCATTTGCACCATGCCATAATCAAACCATATTACATATGTATATTTGTGGTAAAAATCTAAGGATTTAGTGATGAGTAAATGAATTGAAACCTGAAAGCATTCCCAAAAGAATTGATTTCTGGAGCATCAAATCCTTCATTTGGAACAGGTTTAGGCACCGGAAATCCACCATCCAGAACCAGTTCCTTAACATCATCCGGGTGTTTCTGGTCCTCCAATCTCGTCCCTTAACAACCATGCATAAAAACAACATTTAAGATCTTACAATGAACAGAAAAAGGAAGAAAGGGTTATTAACAACATAAACCACAATAATATACCAAGCTCAGGCTGGCTGATGAGGATAGTCATCTTAACTCCAACAAAAGATAATGTGAATGTTGCAGAAATAAAAGAAATCAAAGAGATGCAAAGAAGAAGAATGGAATACAGATTCTGCTGCAATGGGTGTATTTATATTGCCTTAAAACAAGTCCTTCCTTGAGAATTGGAAGGTTTCAAGTCCTTAGCAGAAAATCTAAATATTTTTCTTTTCAAGTTCCCGAAAAATGCGTTATAGTAAAATCCAAAACAAGTAACAAATTATCCAATTGAAACTTTCTTTTTAATTTTTTTTTAATCTTACCTTTTATTAATAACCGTAGAATCAACCGAATTGAGATATTATTTTTTCAAAATGATGTTTTAAATTTAATTATATTATATACAGTTATATTAAATTAATTATCGAAAATTTTTTATCATTTTTATCATTCGTAGTTCCACTCCAAACTAATGGAATTAGTCAGAATTCATTAAACTTGGAATACTAATAGTTTAAATAAAAAAAAATCTTACTTAAACACAAATAATACACGAAGCTAATTAAATTAATGAAAAATAACATAACAAATTACTGTGACATATTTATATCATAATATATAAAAAAGTATTATATGTATTATTTTTTAATTGGTTAAATGTAAACTATTCATAATATTTGTATTTTTTATTTGTTAGTCATGAGTGTGATTTATAAATCTGAAATAGATAATTAACTTAAAATCAAAGTAAAAATATGAAATGTACAGATAAATATCCATAATTGGATTAATTAGTAAGATAATATCTTGGATTAAATGTCAAAATGTGTGTTTATCTAGAAAACTAATTACGTGCCTATTATTGACTCTTTTTTTTTTTTGGATTAGTTCTATCTTATTACATATGTAAATGACATGGTTTTTTTTTTTTTTTTTTTTTTTTACCAAAGTGGGGAGGTTGAGGGGGGAGAGGGGATTGAACCCCCAACCTTCAACCCACACCCCCAAGCCTCCACCACTAGGCTAAGGCTTTGGGGGTAATGACATGGTTTTTACTAAAAGAAAAAGGAAGTTTCTGACTTTTTGCATGGAAGGGCTTGTCAACTCATAAAGTTTTTGCATGTGAGGATACAAAGTTTATACTTATTTTGATCTAAAAATGGGAAGGACTAACTCCTAAAAAAAGGAAATTAAAACCCAAATCGAAAAAAAAAATTTAAGGTAGATAGACTGAGTCAGCTATACGTGGACATCATATCTTAATTTGCTGCCACTGACGCAGCATCTAGTCATGGACAACAAGCATTTTTTTGACCTTCTGTTATTTATTTATTTATAATCAACCGATGAGATGTAATTATTAAAGGCTAAACCCAATGCATCAACAGTTGAATTTTTTAAAATATTAATATGTAAAATTTACTTAATTTTAACCAATTCGATTCAATTTAAATAAAATTATAAAAACATCAAAAAAATATTAATAATTAATTTAATGCGACTATATATACACGATTTGAATTCAAAATATGATTTAAATAAAAATAGTCCTATCAGTTGATCTTAATAATTAAATTTAAATAAATTAAGGTTAATTTTTTATTTTGAAAATATCTGAGCAAGTTGGTGAACTGAGAGGGAGCCAGCTGAAATTTATATATATTTTTTTAACAATATAAATAAGAATACATGTTGCATTAGCCAGCTAGAAGTTATTGTACTAATATATTGGACAGTGGGAGCTAGTCGACACTTTATTCTGAAAAATAATAATTTTTCTTCACTTTTTAAGTTAGATATTTAGTTTGAACTATCAGTTATTTGTAATTAAAATTATAAAAATGATGAAAAATTTTAACAATTAATAATGCGAATGTATATATCGCAATTCAATTCGAATTGATGCGGTGGTTGGTTTAAGTTAGATATTTATAGAAGGTACAATCGTATGTACGTCTATCAACAACTAAAAATTAGAGAAACAACAAAAAAAAAAAACATGTGGAATTTAAAATTGTTATATAAATGGTGACACGTTTCATTTATTATTTTGTGGCTCGTAGTTGCAACGGAGCACATATGCACAAATGTGCATGTGGGTATCTTGCAATTCGTTTGATAGCTGTATGTCTCATTTTAATTAATGTGTCATGCCAAAACATTCAAGCGCAATTGAGTCCTAAATTATATGCACCCGAGCTAGATTTTCTCTCTCTTCGTTTCCTATTCATATTTTCTCTCTGGTTTCATCCATAGTTTTCTGATATATAGTCTCTTGGATTTGGGTGGTTTTTTGTTATTTCTAACAAAAAATCACCCAAATCCGTTAGATCTTGTTAGTTTCTTTTATATAGCTTGTTGATAAATAATATTGTGATAGCTTTTGTGATAGCTTTTATGATAGCTTTTCGATAGGGTGTTTGCTGATGGATCTTGAAGCAAATAGCCAACAACAAACTCATGGAGAAAGATTGCAGGTTGAAGTTCACTTTCTCTGTCCCAGAGCACTCCGCCTGAAGGAAGGAATCCTAGTTGCTGTCTCTCAAAGCACAACTATACTCTCAAGGTGCTTTGTTGATTTGGTTCGATTGCTCTCCAACACTACCGGTTTTCTCATAACCGATGTATGTTGGATTATTGAGTTCCCATGAACTCACTCTTGAGCACTTTTTCTACCAGCCATGGCTGCTGGCTCTTGATTTCTCTCTTAGCAAAATTAGGGTTTCAATGGGGGAGAAGGGGATTGTGGATTATGGGCTTCAGTTTCTGAATGGGCTGGCTTTGTTATGTTGCTGTTGGGCCCTTTTCTAATATATTGTGTTTTTCTTTTGAATGAAGTTAGTTGTTCAAAAAAAAATTGAGTCCTATAAAATTGTATGGAAGTAAATAGTGTGATCACGCCTAAAAATATATGAAAAATGTTAAAGTCGAACTCCAATAGACTCATCAAAATGTAATTTTATTAATCAGTGAATGAATAGTCAAATGTAACTCCTCTCTAAGACCATTTTAAAGTGAAAAGATTAATTTATGCCGTCATTGATTTAAAAAGAGAGGATTTTCCTTATTATACAGTCTATCAAAACTTGTTGAATTTTATAAAAAAAAAAAGATTCAAATTTTGCGTATGAAAAAATAATTACCCTAAAAAAAATATTGTTCTCTTATGGGATTTATCTCATCTCGATCCATATTGGTTATAACTCTTATGAATTTTTTTTTTGTCAATTTGATCACTTCATTGCATTCAAAGCCCTAAGGCGAAAACAATCAAGAAAAAGATCCTAAAATCACATAACAAAATAAAACTACACCATTGTAGTTTCTTGGCCTTTGAGACTGCTATAAAGGCAACCACTTTCAACTCATTATGTGAACTCTTCACCTACTGTCATGAGTTCAAAACAATGACTATGGTCGAAATAAGAGAAATAATGACAAACAGAGACTAAAATACACAAAAAAAAAGGAGCAAAATAAAATGAAACTATCTTCTAGATCAGAGCTTCTTCCGCCTGCTCCAAGCTATCACAACTTGTTGGGTTGAACTGGACTTCCTGAGCTGTAAGAGCACTTCCTGCAGTTTCTTCAAATTGGCCACTCTTGCCTTCCGGTACAACCTTGCTCTGAGCTAAAGTTGCACAACTCATCTTCCTTGAGGATTGAACAAATCTGGATCTTTAGATCTTCTCTTTAAAGTTTGATAGTGGATATTCAAATAGATCGAACGAAACCAAAATAACAGCAGAATATCATAAAGCTAGATCTAAATCTAGCACTTAAATTATTTAAACACTAAATTTTCATATCTGAAAACTAAGAAAATAACCTTCAAAATACTATATTATTATAAGGTAATAAAGGATGAAAGAAAAGAGGTGGGAGGGTGGTTTTTTTGGCAAAAAAATGACTAAAAACCATCCTCCATGAAACCAGATGAAGAAGACGACCACAGCTCTATAGAGAAAAGAAAAGGCAAAAGCCATTTTTAAACCTCTGGACTATAACGGTTTTTTCTATTGATTCTCTATCGTTTTATTGCATTGCATTGAGCCCCTATACTATTATTTATGTGTACATTGAGCCCCTATACTATTATTTATGTATACATTGAGCCCCTATACTATTATTTTTGTCATACATTAAGCCCCTAAATTTTTGCACATTTCTATGGAATTTGTCAAATTGGGGCTCAATAGCTATATAAATAATAGCATAGGGGCTCAATAAAAAAAACGCTATAGTTTAGGGGCTTAAAAATGGATTTTACCAAAAGAAAATAACCCTTATAACTCTTATGATTACTGTGTATTTTTTACTGTGCATCAAATACATATATGGGAGGTGATTAATATAGATATGAAAGTTTGTTTTGGCTACCTGAATTGACTGAATTGTGTACAAAAAGCTAAGTGAAAATAAGTCAGGTGGTCTTTCAAATATGCAGCAGTGGGGTCTGAAAAGAAATTTTGGTAGCAGAGAAGGAAAGTATCCCATCTTTCAAATGTTATATTACGTTTTTATGTTGTATTCAGCCCTACAACAAAATTTGGCCAAATCTCATATTTCACCGTTATTTTTATAATAGAGAAGTCATATAATATAAATTTTAATAGATTATACAATATATGAATAATTTCCCTTTTTTAAATCGATTATGACAGAAATTAAAACCTCCACCTTATAATACCTTTAAAAAATTTATCACTTAACTATTTACTCACTAACATATAATTGAATGCTCTTATTATTAGCTATATATGTGTTGATCCTACCTAAAAGGTAATATATTGACTTTTGTTGTAATCATAAAGCTGCCAATTAATTAAGTTGTGATTTTCCAATTAAGAGTTTTGATATGTTGTGCATCTGCTCAACCAAAAATTTTGTACTTAAATTATTGTGTTTTTTTTATTAATATGGAAGTCCTATTAATAGACCGTATAATAAAAATAAATTTTCACTTTTAAATTAGATAAAAATAAATTTTATAAATCGATAGTAATAAAATTCAAATCTTAAAAAGAAATAATCATTCAACTATTTTGTTACTCGCTAAAATTATTATATTTTTATTATATCAAACTATTATTTTATTTTTTGAGTTATTATTGATGTTAAAATTATATTATTTGTAATTTTATTTTAGTTTTTAAAATTTAGTATAAATAATATTATAATTTAATGGTTAATTATCGATAATTTTAACATACAATGCACTTTTATTAAAATTTTTTAAAAATATATGAATCATGTTAGACAGTACTTGTATATATATATTAATTTTAATTTTAATTGTAATATAAATTATGTTAAATTTATAATATTTTTATTATACTTTGAAATTTAAAATAAATTCATAAAAAATCACAAACTTTATAATTTTTTTATACCCAATAGATATATTTATAAAAAACATATGCACCATTCGTAAACCTAATCGCCTTAAACTATTATATAATCATATTATTGAGTAATTTTTATATTGTTCGCACCATCCACACAGTGTCAACATGCATGTTACATCATATTATCTTTTAACTAATATGCAGCAGATTTAATTAATTAATTTGGAGCAACTAATAACATTTTCTTTAAACCTTTTTTTTTTTTTTAAGGTGCATTCTATCAATTCAATAAAAAAGGATTTTTTTTTTTTTACACAGTTAATGTCGGCAATATATTATAGGATTGACGATGATCCCATAGTTTAAATTCATTGGCAGCCTAACGCAGACATTGTCGCTATTAGCTAGGTTACTTTACATCATAATAATAAGGAAAAACATATATGTCGCGGCAAGCCACGTCGTTGGCCGTGACATATTTACTATATTGCTTTCAATTTAAATTTTTTATTAGGTTATTAAAATAAAATAAAAAAATTACATATCCTTATACGATAGGTTCATCTGTATACAACTTTAGTTTTAAATTTAAAAAAATTTAAAAAATAAAATAAAATTCAAAAAAATATAAAGAGCAAAAAGATAATTGTCGCTACCCTCGACATCACTGTTCATGTCGAGGGTAGCAACATGTATCATTACCCTAATAATAATAATTATATGGAAAAATAAAATAAAGTTGTATTCAGTAATTTCAGTAAAGGTTCAGTAACTACATGCATCTTCATTTCAAAATAGAACAATATTATTAAGGGATAATATATTTATAGTCACATGTACTTGTCAATTTATCACTTTGCAGCTATACTTATAATTTTACTAAATTAACATTTTAATTTATCTATACTTTATTATATAAATATTTATACTTGCATAAATTTATCACTTTACACATGTATTTGCATGAAATTATTAATTTACTATTATGTGTATGTTAACGTGTCATTTAATGTCTTGTTAACGGAGCAAACATGTATTTATATAATAGGTTATAGATAAGTTGAGGTGTTAATTTGGTAAAAATATAAGTATAAGGAGTAAAATAATAAATTCATACAAGTACAGATAACTGCAGATATAATATGTCTATCATTAATTAAAAGATAAACTAAAAAATATATAAAATTAAAAGAAAAAACCAAAAGATTACCACAATTATATAAGCATAATTGCCATACTATAAGTTTAGCTTTTGTTATTTTTTAATTTCTTTTATATTTGGTACTTCTGATATATCCGATAGTAAAATATATTTTGATTATTTAGAAATTTAAGCCGAATAAACTATTAATGAAAACAAACCTATTTTAGCTTTTAAGTTTTCATGATATACACAAGACTAGCTCGGATTCAAAATTAAACTTCAAAAAATTCAAACAGCTTGACGTTTAAACTAACAAACGTTTGTTTTATGTTGTTATTATTATTATTATTATTATTAAAGACATTACCCACAACTCAAGTGAAAGTGATCTTTCTAGGTGATATGCATCGCCAGTAATGGTAAAAAATATTAGAAACAGAAAATTTGACTTTAGAAGGAATCACCTATATTAGGGCCGAAGATTGATTAGTTAATTTGCTTTCCATAGTTGCCGGAAATATATCATTTTCTGTTGCGAAATTTTCAGTTCACAAACCAATTCTCCAACAACTAGAATTTTCCAAAATTAGATTTTGCCCATCTTCTTATCCATGGCCAATGTTATCCACATCTCCACACTTAAATCCAAAAATGTGAAACTAAAAAAGATGGGCATATAAAAGGGAATGAGTTTAACTTGTACCAAATCAAATTTTATATAGTATACAGACATAAAATCCAATCTTAAAAAAAATATATATCATAAAGACAAATTTGCTAGTAATTGGAATCCATAATGTCCTTAAAAATGAAAAAAAAGATAACTAACTGTATGTTTAAATTGAATTAAATTAATTAGAATTCAATAAATTGATATTCAATGAAAATGTTATAGTGTTAGTTTTGGGAAGTTTTAGTGAGAGGTTTTTTCTCTCTTTTTTAAGTGGCTTTGGCTTGTAGATGGTTTTTGGCCAAACCACCATTTTCCTTCTTTTTTCTTTCATTGTTCTTTTTTTTTTTTTTCTCTCTAGTTTTGTTTATAAATAACATGAATTTAATGTCTTTTCTCAAATCCTTCAAGTCTTTCTTTAGTTATTTGTGATTTTTTAGTCTAAATCTATATATCTAGGAGGTGTTGAAGATAGAGTTAACAAGTTTTTTTGAAGAAAATTGAAGATGAAAAGAATCATAGGGAGAGGAAGTTGAGAATCATGTGCAGCATGAAGTTTTTGTTGCAGTGGAGTTGATTGGAGGATTCATCTTTACTTTGTCTATTTCTTCAGTCGTTTATGTTTTGTTATGACCTGTTCTCTTTTCTTCAGGCTAAAGAGCAGTTGAGATAACTATCACAAGACAAATTGAATAGCAGTCTAACTGGCAGGACAAATTTTCTTGCACAGGATCTATGTTTTTTATTTGGTTTTATTGTATTTTCTCTGCATAAGTGAAGTAGTTGCTGGACTAATAACCTTAAATATGTTGAATTAAACTGCTTAGATCAGGTCATTATTTTGAATTTTTTCTTGTTTGCTGCAGTGAAAGCAGCTGATGTAATGTTCTGGTTTTCTTTTAATGAAAATCCAAAAGAAAATATATTCAATGAAATTAATTGATATTTATGGTTTATTAAAAAAAAAAAAGTAACTGTCGCACCAAGCAAGAGCTTAGGCAAGCTATAAAAGGAACATTGGAAATTAATACGATCAAAGTATAAGCACTTACTGCTCATTTCTCTCTATTGGTTCAGTTGGCCAGTCTCAGTCCATTATTCCACAATGACAGCAACTGTTGAGGGTATGTTTGTGACATTTCAATCGCATATTTGAAAAATGTAATGGATTCAATTTACTTAAAATTACACTTAATGGTTGAGTAGTCTAATAGTATAATTCCTCTTATTACTCTTAACGGTTGAGGAAGATTACTCTGAATTTGGTTTAATCATTCAGGACTGTGTTTCTTTGAAAAATATTGGAACAAACTTTTCCATTCAATATGTAAGGAGACAAGCCAATAGGTGTGCTCATGCTCTTGCTAAAGCTGCCCTTTCTTATGCTTGTTCCAATGTTTTTACATACCCTCCTCTTCTTCTTGAGGAGAGTCTGAACTTTGATTTATATAAATAGAATTCCTTTTTCTGCTTCAAAAAAAAAAAAATAGTATAATTCCTCCGTTTTCATCTATCCCCTCCGTAAACAAGGGGCTACTATATTACTTTTTGGACCAAATGAACATGGTACACTCCGTTTTTGGGTGCGTAATTTATTGGATCAGGCTTTTATTGCAATGTTACACGTTTAACAAGTCAAGGTTACTTGTTACTTTTGATGAATTCTGATAAAGGGTTTTGTGCGTCTTGATTTGATGGATCAGAGCCTGACGTTGTGGATAATGTTAGTACCAAAAACACCAGTTCTGACTTCTGAAAGTAATGACACTGATCAAGCCAGGGAACAAAGATAACACATTGATCGTGATCACTTCAAGCCCTATGCAAGTTTCAATGTCCCTGGTCAAGCCTTCAGGTTTTTTTATTACCCCTTAATCATCGCATTATATCTTTTTTGACTAACACACCTTGAGTCATTTTCCTGCATTTTTCTTGCGTTTGCCCCGGATATTAATAACAGGGATTATGACAAAGCAAGTATAAACATCTCTTTTTAAATCATAATTAAGACGTTTCATTTCAATTTTCAACTACAAGAAGAATGTTTATAAAGTTTGGTCTCATTTGTTGAACACTACTCAGCATTACACCCATCTGGAACCAAACTACCTGATTAATGATGAGGAGAAGGGGATGTTGAAATGGCTCAGAGAGACTATAAGTAAGTTTTAATTTTTTTTGGTCGATAAGTAGGTTTTAATTAGTACCCACTAATTATTATAGATTTACAACATTTTCTTGTAGGTTTCAGTGGTTATAAAGATTAGGATTAATGCAGGGGAAGTGAAGTCATCCTTCATTTAAGTATCAAGTCCTTACTGAAGTGATATCATATTTCATCACATTGTATTCATTAATTTATAATTTATACATTTCTGACATTGATCGAAGTGTTTTTTTTTTTGGCTTTCGGTACTTACCATCCAAACTGAAATGAGGAATGATCATACTATAATTAATGTGTCTTTGATTAATCAAGAAGAGGAAACTATTAGCAGCTACATCTGTGCTACATCTACCACTTAATATTGAGCATATAGTATGAGTTTAGTAAGTTGTTATTGTGAATGCTATGTAATTGTTCTTGCTCTTGTGAAGAATATCTGGAGTATGGACACATATTCTTTCAATTCAATACATACATGTAGTATTATTTCCATGGCTTGTACTATTCTTCTTGTCTATATTCTCCAATTTTCAACTGCAGAAAAAACACAACCAATTTTTTTTTTTAAATATGAGTATGCAATTTCACTATGATGGCCATCCCATGGGCCTCTATTTACAATTTCTCAACTTGGGCTCAGCACAGCAAGTCCTATGTTAAGTTCATGCCTCATGATATTTTTAATTAAGCTTACTAAATCGACTTAACACGATTTGTTAATTTATCGGTTTAAGTTATAAATTAAGCATTTTAACATTTTAACTTATAAAAATATCGCTTATAAATATTTTTTATCTAGTTTAAGTGGTCAAATAATTTCATTTCAACCTATTAAAAAATTATTTGAACACTTCAAATAATATGAAAGATGCTGCTGATAAATCTTACTTTTAATAAGTTCAAATGTCTAGATAATCATCTTATTATAAGTTAAGAAGGTAAACCCATAAAAGATAATAAATACAAAAAATTGCAGATATATTAAACCTTCAAATTATATGTTTTGCATAATATATCCATGGCCCTTTATACTTGTCACTTTTTATTAGTTCGACACTTCAACTTATAGTTTTACCATTTTAACATCTGAACTCGCCTAAAATATAATTTTGAAACTCATATTAGCACATGTGATATGGAATAGCAAATCAGTATGTACCATATCTTAAGAGTTTGATTGATAAAAAAGTTGCAAGTAGATATGTCAAATTGACACAAAAATGACAAGTGCATGAAATGATAGATGCATTATATCATCATATTAGTGCAAATTAGTACATTTTAGGTAAGTTTAAGTGTTAAAATAGTAAAACTGTAAGTTGAAATGTCAAACTGACATATTATACTAAATATAAGGGGCTACAAATCTACTATGCCTTACATATATATATATATATATATTTTTTTTTTTTTTTGTTGTCGTTTTTTTTTTTTTTTTTTTGAAATCCCTCTTTTTGTTGTTGTAACCCATAAATTTGTGCCACTCCAAATCTTAGGATTAACTACAAAAGGATTACTTTCTTCAAGTTATCATTGTAGTTATTGGAGCACTAATTAGTACTAATCATGAAAAATCAAATCATATACTATATATGAATATATATATATATATATATATATATATATATATATATATATATGATGGGGGGTTTGATAATATATATTACCATGGGTGATGGGTTCCCCTACAAGCGTGAATCTAGACACCATGATTGATTGGGAATAAAAATAAAGCATATTTGTTCGAAAAAAAAAAAAAGCATCACTTAAGCACAAGTTTAACATCTTAATGGCTATAACATATATAAATCCTTTTCATGATTATTTAATACTTTACTTTACTTTCCTAACCTAATCACAATCACTTCATTTCACATTCTTTGGTGTCTTGTCATTTCATTTTGTTGTTTTCTTTTTGAAAAAGACAATATATTTTTTTTAAACCGAAAAAGACGATAATTTGAATTTTTTTTTTGAGCATTCAATAATTTGAAGTAGGAACTATATATATATACACACATACCAAACCTACCGTTCCTCTTTGATTTCTAAATTAATCCGCAAAATACGCACTTAAAATTTACAATAATAATTTGATTTATTACTATGAATAAATAAAAATATATATTTATAATTTAAAAATTGAACCTTCATCCAATTTGAATATTTAAAATTTTTAACAAAAATAATGAATCAATATAAGAACTAGGATATTGATTTGTTTTTTCCCCTTGGTCAATATATTTAATAATTTTTTTAGCAGTTCACTGCTTCACTTTGAACTTTTTTCAGTCGACAGTGGCAAAAGATGCCAAATAAAAAGACAAAAATCTATCAGACTTAGAATAACATGCCCCATCAAGACGTCAAACCACATATATATATATTTCTTTAGTGTAGTGTTGAGAGGGGCCGATAGTCTTATTCCACTGTAGTGAGATATATATATATATATATATTACTGAGGGTAAAGGAGGTCAAAATCGAATATTTAGAAGGCGTTTAGTTTAGTTGATTGAGGTAGGTGATAGAGATTTTTTCTTGACCAGTTATAATTCAAGTGTTTGGTTTAGATGATAGCTGTTTTCAAAATAGTTATGGATTTGATAATTTCTATTTTGAAATTTTTTCCTATTAGTTCATAGCTTATTTGTATTTATTTTTTGTTTAGACTATTTTATTTTTATTAAAAATAACCAATAACAAATAACTTCATTTAATTTAAATTAAATGTAAGTAATCAATTTTTTATACTTCATAATTAAATAAATATTATTTAAATTATAATTAATGATTAAGTTATTATAATATTTACACCTATAATTATTTTTTAAAAAAATTATATAATAATATTTATATTTTAAATTTTATTTTTAAATAAAATTTATTAATTATTTGAATAATATATAAATCATATATATTATTTTTAAATAATTTACATAACTACAAAATATTATAAGAAATATATAAAATTATATTTACAAATAAATTATATTTTTAATGTTCATCTGACATACTAACAACAATGACTAATAAAATTTTATCAAATAATTCATATTTATCAGCTAATAATTATCAACTGTCAGCTATCCACTATCCGTAACCGCTATCAGCGCTATTTAATATTTGACAATAATTTTTTTGAAATATATACTAATTGTTAATTAAATTTTAGACGGATTAATTTGTCATATAGTTAATAAGATATAGATTTTAGGTTGATTTATGAAGAAAATGGCAGTATGCAACATCTTCTACATCTTTGACAAGTGGTGCACAAGAATGTATAAAAAATAAATAAATTGAAAAAATAATAGTAGACATCTATAGCATTGTTGCGCACATTTCACTTTCAAAATCAACATGTCATATGATCTTCAGAATCCTATTAATGTAGACAACCTCGCTAGTAAAAATGTTACTTTCGTAGGTAATTAATAATCTCATCCTACCCACCCACTCAATTTAACTTTATTTGATAAAACAACACAATTCCATGTTTTTGTTGAATTTTGTTATATACTTCTAGTTTTATATATAGATTTTGCTAGGATTTGAGAAAACTATAATATAGATTTTACTATTCATAGCTAGGTTATGATAAAACTATAATACGTTGCATTCGGTATTTTGGCCTTTTTTTTTTTTTTTTAAATTATCCATGTTCTATTTGCTCATTACACTTTTAATTAATCTGATTCAATCCAATGAGCATATATA
>CATIWK010104075.1:0-10312 GCA_949634005.1 Mallotus japonicus
CACAGTTTCTTCTTCTGCTCATAAGAAAGTTGGAACAATTTCTCTGTTTCCAACTTCAATCCCTCCAGCAAACTAGTGCTGATTCTATGGTTGACAATCTGCTTTTCAATTGAAATCTAATTAGCTACGAAAATGATTCTATAATTTTCTACATGGGCCTTGAGAGTATAATGAGTGTAATTTTTTACAAATGTAAAATTAATTGGTTTATATGTCACTTGAAATTTCATCTCAATCACCTAACTCTAATACTATATGGCTCATGTGGATATATAAATAGGGTTAAACCTATCCAATACACCATTTATATATCATTTGAAATCTTTATATTTGTTAGATGTGCGATTCACATACATCTCCAACAAATTTATCATGAGAAATATTATAGAAAACAAAAAGATAGTTTCTTATTCGAATTCTCATTAAGTCGAATTTTCTTGAGCCATAATCAATATCAGTGATGAAGCATGACAAAAATCATTTTCGTATCTAATAGAGTGTAAAAATATTTTGTAGTTTCATAAACAATAAAAAATAAAAAATTACAATCTATTTTGAAAACATTAATTAAAATTGTAGTTTCCAATATCATAAAATGTAACTAGCTATCGGGCAATACTTTTACAACATTTAGGATATTCAGAGCAGCATTTTGGAGCAGAGATTTGAAACAAATAAAACTTCTAAAACGGTATAGAGCAAAAACAAAATTTGGAGATTTATATTAATATTTAGTTTATATATTAATTTAAAATTTATATTTAACAAATTAATGGTAAAGAAATATATATTTTTATATTATATTATATATATATTACATTTAATAATAGTAATATTTTTTATAAATTTTATTTTCAGTTTTATTTTAATTTTTATATTTTAATAATTTTATAATTTGAAAATATAAGGTAAGATGATTGTAAATTTTACTATAAAAATTTGTAAATTTAAATTTTGTTTTATAATTAAACATATATTGAAAACTAACTACAAAAAGATTTAATTAATGAGTATATTTATTTTATTTCAAACAATTAATTAGTATTTAAAATGTCAAATATTATTTGTTAATAAATAAATAAAACAATGGCTATGATAAGTGGATCCATGAGACAATCGAGCTATTATAGGTATTTAGTTCAAATTAGCTAAAATATAGGTACTCATTTCTTTAAAAATTATTTTTGCACTTATCTATTCATATCAATTTTTTTTGTTTCTCTTTTTTATTTGTATAAATGTAAATATGTGTATCGTAAAATGATTCATATTAATTCCTGGCAAAATACTAATAAATTCAAGAAAAATATAAAGTAAATTTATATATATGCACACATACAGGAGGTCTTTTTTGTATGCTTTTTCATTTATAAAATTGTCTCCGTCTAAATAAATAAATATTTCTGACATCATTATAATTAATTACTATATCATAATAATTTGTGCATATATACATACATAAATGCATGTGCATGTACCTGGAAGAATCCCCACTCCTTGCAGGCAGAGTGCAACTTCTCCAACTCAGAGTCCGTGGAATCTCCGGCCACCAATCTTTCAAGATCGATAACGGGAACTGACAGAGGAAACGACCCATCACCGGAAACATCCGTAGGTGGACCCTCATCCATTACTCTTACATAGCGAGGAGGGATCTTCACTGGAGACTCTTTTGCGAGTTCTAGGACACTTGGTACTTTCATTGATCTTCCCAAGTCAAGTGGTGGTTGCTCTGGTAACTCCATCGGCTGTACAGCAGTACGTAAACTTACTTTGCTGTATATGAATTTGAAGCAGCTGCTATTATAATACCTTGATTTACTTTTTTTTTTTTTTTTTCTGAACTGAGTTCTTTATATATAGACGAGAGATCAATAAGTGACTAGAAGTTGTATGTTAGAATGGATAGAAATATTAAAAAAGAATCTTTTCCTTCCACATCTAACGTTCTAACCCACTGTTTGTTATATATAATATAATATTAAAAAAAATCTTTTTCACATCTAACGTTCTAACCTATATATATATATAACTTTTCAACTTTCAATGGGATAAATCATAAGTTGAAACGTTATGATTTTTAGTGTTTATCCTATTGAAAGTTGAAAAGTTATGATTTATCGTATATGAACAATTTAGTGTGGGAATGGTAATATTTTTTTTAGAATATTAAAAAATTATGATTTTTAAACGATAATCACTACAAACAAATTGTGGAATTAGGGACATTTTATTTTCGCAGCGCAATAAAAATCGTCTCTAAAATATCACATTTTAGGACGTTTTATCAATATCGTCTCCAAAAGTGCCTACAAGTTCCATACCAAAATTGTTGCTAAAGGTGCTAGCGACGTTTTATTAACGTTGCTAAATAATATATTTTTATGACGTTTTTAAAAAAAACGTCTCTAAAATTGAGTTTCAGTGACGTTTTTTAAAACCGTCATTAAAAATGTGAAATTAGAGACACTTTATTTCGTAATGCAATAAAAACATCTCTAAAATCAAACTTTTGTGACATTTTATTAAATTGTCTCTAAAAATTTTATTTTTTTAATCAATCATATTATTTTCTTATAATTAAAAATAAAAATTTAAAAATATTTTTTATGATTATTTACAAAAGTTATTTTTTAAAAATTATCATTTTACTCTAATTTTATAGTTTTAATATTCATAATATTTAAAAATTAAATAAACCCATTTTTTACTTCATAAAAAAATCCTTTTATTCTTCAAAAAAATTATCTTAAAAAAAAAATAAACCATTTTTTAATCACATAAAAAAACCCTACTCATCCTTCAAAAAGAAAACCTTTTATCTTTCTCTTTTTCCCTATCTTCTCCTCTATCACTTTGGTGATTTTTAAAATTAAGTTTTTGTGACGTTTTATAAAATCGTCTCTAAAATTAAGTTTTAGTGACGTTTTATAAATCGTCTTTAAACAATTAATATTTTAATAAACTCTTTTTATTTCAATTTTAAAAAAATCTAAAAATATTATCACTTCTTACCATTTATAAAAAAATTCATTTTAAACAAACTCATCCTTTTTATTCTAATGTTATATTTCTAACAAAATTTAATTTAATTTAATTTTTGAATTTATCATTTTCACTCTTATTTTTATGACATTTTATAGAGTTATTTTTATAAATTTAATTTTTCTTTAATTTTAAAAATACTAAAAATAATATATTTTTACTATTTTTTTAGAAATTATTTTAACAAATTTATCGTTAATTTTATATTTTAATTTTTAAAATAAAAAATTTAATTAATTATTTATTTAGAGACGTTTTATTTAAATATGTCTCTAATACTTTCCTAACCTAAATCATGCTTTTAATTTCCTTTTTTTTTTTACCAAGCTGCCTCCCCTTTTTTTTTTTCTTTTTTTGCATCTCGTTCCTCTTCTTCTTCAATCCATCATCAAAATCACATCCAATATCCAATCTCAACCTCCTTCTTATGGCCACGAATCCTCTACTCCAGCTCAGATCTTCGATTAAAGCAAAAGACTTTCAATAAAGCAAGACCCTTTCTTCAACACAAAATCGAGAAAATAGAGGAAAATGAAGGACAAAGATGACGATTACATTGACTCAGAAGAGGAAAACGGGTTTGTTAGCAGCGGAGAAGAGGACAAGGACGGGAAAGAGGAAGAAGAGGAGACAATGGTTGATGAATATGCAGATGAGACACAAGCTGAGAAGAAGCAGCGTTTGGCGAAAGCTTATTTAGAGAAGCGTAGAGAAATTTTAAGAAGAGAAGAAGAGAAAAAGTTTGAGAAAGAAGGAGAAAGAGATTCTTTAGTTATTGATATGTTGCTTTAAGGAACAACTTGAAGATAGTGGCAGATTAAGAAGATCTATTGTTATTATAGTACCTTGATTGATTTATTTATTTCCTTGTTTTTTTTTTTTTCTGAAGGGAGTTCTTTATATATAGATAAGAGAGATAAAAAAAGTGACTAGAAGTTGTATGTTAGAATGGAGGGTTAGAAATATTAAGCTCTTGTTTGGTTCAATTCCATCAAGAAATTCATTTCATTTGGAAATGAATTTTAAATGGAATTCATTTGCAAAGGAATTTTTATTAATGAAGTGTGTTTGGTTTAAATGAATAATTTATAAAATTCATTTGAAATGAATTCCATATTTTGTTATACTGTGTTTCGTATAAATCTTGAATTCATGTTTTTGTCAAATATCCCTTTTAAATATAAAGATGCTTTTGAAAATAAAAGTAAGGAGATGTATTTTAGTAATTTAACAGTATAAATTTAAAATTTGTGGAGTTCATTTGGAAATTCCAACCATTTTGATAAAATTTGGTTAAGTTATAATCAATTCCACAAATTTAAAAATTTGGAATTGCAAATGAATTCCATACAAAATTCATTTAAACCAAACAAATATCATTTGGATTTGCAAATGAATTCCAAAAAATTTTGTGAAATTCATTTATACTAAACACACTCTAAAAAAAAAAAATCTTTTCCACATCTAACGTTCTAACCCACTGTTTGTTATATATATATATATATACACACACACAAAATAATATTTATTATATGAACAATTTAGTGTGGGAATCATAATATTTTTCTTAGAATATTAAAAAATTATGATTTTTAAATGATAATTTATAAAAAATATTAAAGAAATAATGAATATAATTTTTTAAAATAATAAAATTCTTGTGATTACCTGAAAAAATTATTAAAAAATGCAATTAAATTAGATTTAAGACGAACTAAGAAAAAGTTTATTTTATCTTTTAAAAAATTTAAATAATTTTCAAATATTATTATATCTTAGTTTCTTTTTAAATTTATCAATTTCCACAAGGGTTAGAACATTAGATGAGGAAAATATTCTTTTCAAATGTTTCTAAGAAAAAACCTGACTTTGGGTATGAAAATATGCATTTTGACTTTCTTTTTTTTTTTTTGAGTGATTTTTGTGTGCCTTTCTAGGCTTTATTATATAATGACAGATCAGTAAGGAGATGGAAACCAAATCTTGTTTTTTCCTCTTGCATCTTTATCTGTGCACATGTTAACCCAACTCCCTTTTTTTTTTTTAGGATGGTTATATAACTTTAGTATCAGTGAATTGCATAATATGGGCAAATCCTTTTATTAAATTAATAATAACAGAAATTGATATATATATATATATATATAAATAATCTCTTGGTCACTGACCCGCCTGGGGATAAGAAAGAATGAAAAGAAGCAAAAATTGGGGGAATCAGCAGTGGGGAATTTACTTAAGGACAAGTGGGGGCAATTGCCCCCACATATCCTTTTATAATTGGTTGATTTGAGTTTTATTTTATTATTATTTTTACTTCCCACTTAAAGTCACATTTTACCCACTCTAAATTTAAAGAATTTTTATGGTCCTTGCAAGTGAAATTATGTAACCAAAAATCAAAAGAATATATATATATATATATATATATATATATAATGCTGAGCACCAAAGTCATTAGAGAAAAAATTTAACAAGTGTATATTTTTATATTTGAGTATTTACTCTAAAATCTAATGTGTCAAACCATTAAAAATTCTATTTTTTATTAAAAAAAATATTAACAATATTTATTTAGTATTATTTTTTAACTAAAACATTATTATACATGTCTCAATACTACTCAAATTCTTAAAATATTCATATACTATATAATAATATCTTTTATTTTAACTGAAACATTCTATTATATTCAAATAAAAACACTTTTCTTTTTTTTTATGAGTCAAACCATTAAAAAATCTAATTTTTATTAAAAATAAAATATTTACATATTTATTTAGTATTACTTTTTAACTAAAATACTATTATACATATCTCAATACTACTAAAATTCTAAAAATATTTATATACTATATTATAATATATTTTATTTTAACTGAAACATTGTATTATATTCAAATAAAAACACTTTTCTTTTTCAACCTAACAAATAAAAAATATGTAATTTTTCACCCATTTTCAATATTTTATTTTACTTATTCAATAATTATTATTAGAATGCATATTAAAAATAATATGTATTCTTAATAAAAATAATAAGTTCTAACTTTTATATTTGATTAATTTTCAATTTTTAATTTATTATAATTATTTATTTATTTAAAAGATGTATATTATTTGCAGTCCACGCAAAACGTAGATTCACAACTAGTATAACTTAAATTACAGATTTTTTTTAAGGCTTACAGCTTTTTTACTTGAAATAAAAATAAAATCCAGTTTTTTACATTTACAATTTTACATGAAGTTTGACACCATTCTAACATTTAAAAACAAAACAGCGGCTTCATAAAAAAATTGACAACAACGTTAAAGCGACACTTTTTAATTTTTTTTATTCAATTCCGTTCAACTTTCAAGTCATTACTCTTTATCTATTTACTCAAGTTATTTATGCAAGTTTGGTTATATAATTTCTTTTCATATAAAAATTGCCCCCACTAACTAATTTTTCTAGATTCGTGTACTGGCACCAATCACAACTTCTTCACCAAGACTGCAAATTATATCATGGACCCCTGTCCATATTGCAATATGGACCAGGGATCCATCACACGTGTGAAAAAAACACGCTCCTTTTTTTATTTGCTCACGTTCTTCTTCTTCTTCTCTCTGTGTCGCATTTTTTTTCTTTTTTCTTTTGTTGCGCTTTCTTCTTCTTCTTCTTTTTGGGTGTTTTCTTGTTCTTCTTCATATATTATACTCTTAATTTGTTATAATCTCTGCATCTGCTTTGCTTTCAGTGGAACAATGAATGTTTCCTCAGTCCTAATGTTTCTTCACCATCAAACCCATCTTCATTAATTTTTTTTTTTGAAACAAATCTTCATTAATTCATGCATCTGCTTTCCCCACCCTAGAACCTCTATCTCCTTCTTGTAGTAAGAATATATGTTATATATTTGTGACATGGAGAAGAGCATCACATGGCTGAAGATATGACCAACCAAGTCCAACAACAAGATTCAAAGTAGGTTATTGTACCATTTTAACAAGATTCAAATCAATGAAAAGCTACAAATTCATTGATTTTGAGCTGCAGATTCATTGATTTTAAGTTGCAAATTCATTGATTATCCATGAACATTGATTTTTTGCAGATTCATTGATTTTAAGCTGCAGATTCATTGATTTTCAGCTGTAGATTCATTGATTATGAGTTGCAAATTCATTGATTATCAATGAACATTGATTTTCTGCAAATTCATTGATTTTGAGCTGAGATTCATTGATTTTGAGTTTCAAATTCATTGATTATCAATGAATATTGATTTTCTGCAGATTCATTGATTTTGAGCTGCAGATTCATTGATTTTGAGTTATAGATTCATTGATTATCAATGAACATTGATTTTCTGCAGATTCATTGATTATCAATTAATATATATAGCTTTTGTAATCAACTACAGCATCAGTAAGTTAATCTTCCAAGTTCTCTACATTCTATAAAAGATAATTTAAAAAAATAAAATTAAGGTACACGTTCTTACAAAATAGAACAGCAAGTGTCTCAATCTTGCTATTTGAAAAAGAACACATCTCTGGAAAAGATTACGTTCTGATGTTTCCAGGAGAATATAAACCAGTTGGCTAAAAGTTAGTGTAAAATGGAGTCCCTTTTGTCATATAGGCTATTGATGGAAAGGAAGAATAAGGAGAATGCAAAAATAAAAAGATGTTAACGAGAAAACAAAAAGAAAGAAACGAAGCGCGTTTTCTTCTCTTGCACGTGTATGTCCATGTTACATGTGAACAACTGCTATAAATCTTTCTTAAGAAAGATAAAGACCGTAACTTTAGGGCCCGAACCGCCGGCGTAGGCGTAGCTTTCTAAGAGTCTCCTTTCAGCTAGAAGAGTGGACTACGTACGTGAAGGTTTACTTTGCTCACTCACAGATTATATATATATATATATATATATATATATATAACAGTGGGTTAGAACGTTAGGTGTGGAAAAGATTCTTTTCAAATATTTCTAACCTCCATTCACTTATTGATCTCTCTTGTCTATATATAAGGAACTCGCTTTAGAAAAAACAAAGAAATGAATCAAGGCATTATAACAGCAGCTGCTTTAAATTCATATTAAGTTCAGTAAGTTCACATACTACTGTACTGCCGATGGAGTTACCAGAGCAGCCACCACTTGACTTGGGAAGATCAATGAAAGTACCAAGTGTCCAAGAACTTGCAAAAGAGTCTCCAGTCAAGATCCCTCCTCGCTATATAAGATTAATGGATGAGGGTCCACGTACGGTTGTTTCCGATGATGGGTCGTTTCCTCTGTCAGTTCCCGTTATCGATCTTGAAAGATTAGTGGCCGGAGATTCCATGGACTCTGAATTGGAGAAGTTGCACTCTGCCTGCAAGGAGTGGGGATTCTTCCAGGTACATGCACATGTATTTACGTATGTATATGTACACATATTATTATGATATAGTAATTAATTATATGATATCAGAAATATTTTATTTAGACGGAGACAATTTTATAAATGAAAAAGCATAAAAATAAAACCTCCTCTATGTGCGCATATATATAAATTTACTTTATATTTTTCTTGAATTTATTAGTATTTTGCGAGGAATTAAATATGAGTTAATCTACAGTACTTATATTTGCATTTACATAAATAAAAAGTGAAATATATAAAATTTAATATGAATAGATAAGTGCAAATATAATTTTTAAAGAATTGAGTACCTATATTTTAGCTAGTTTGAGCTATATACCTATAATAGTTCGATTGTCTCATGGATCCACTTACCATAACCATTGTCTTAGTGTTTTATTTATTTATTTTAACAAATATCTAAAATGAAATATTAAAAAAAACTGTCTTAAAATTTTTAATCTTTTAAATTATTAAGTAACATGTATGTTAGGAGATAGAATAAGATATGACACATGATTTATTTATTTAATAATTACTACAAGATTTAGATAAAAGTCCACAAAATTACTACATTATTCAAAATTTGACATAATATAATGTTAAAGAAATTTATTTTATTTTTTATAAAATATTATTAAAATTGTTGCTGAATCGTCATAGGTAGTTACATTTTTTTTTTTTATATATTGGACAATATAATTCCATTTTTTAGAGAACTATATGTAATTTTGAATATTGGAAATGAAAATGATTTTATTGTTACTAGTTAATGTATAAAATTTTTTTAATGGAAGCAGGTTGTGAACCATGGAGTCAACACTAAATTGCTGGAGGAATTGAAGTTAGAAGCTAAGAAATTATTTGAGCTTCCTTATGAGGAAAAGCAAAAGTTGTGGCAGCAGCCAAATGCACAAGAAGGCTTTGGTCAATATTTTGTAGGAACAGAGGAGCAGAAGCTAGACTGGTCAGACATGTTCGCCGTTATCACCCTTCCTCTCTATATCAGGGATAATGCTCTCTTTAACAAGCTCCCTCCAAACTTCAGGTTTTTCTTTCTTTGTTTCTTCCCTATGTATATATGCAAAATATATATACTGTAAAAATAATTAAAATCTCTCCATAGCTATATTACTGGAACCAAATTAATTATGTTTTAATTATATATATATATATATATATATATATAAAATTTTATTTAAATTTATTCAATTTTTAAATGTAAAATTTAAGATTTAAAATTTTAAAAATAAAAACTAAAAATAATTGCATTAATTTCAAAAGTTTTAAGAAAATACACTTCGACTATTTTTGCTTGTATATCAAAAATAAATATCATTCTTTGTCCAAAAAAATTTGTCCCCTTTTCATACTTATATATATATATATTATCATGAATTTATATTTTTAGTTTGTAATTGAATATAAAAAAATTATAATAAAAATAGAAAATCTGAAATCCTTTTCTAGGTGAGGGGTTAAGGTGACATTTATAGTGAATAAACTACTTGACATATTTTTATAAAAATTTTGTATATTTCCTATTTAATACATCTATACAAATATAAAAAATGATTTTTATATTTTTTTTATTATAAAATAGTTTATAGTGTAAACGGAAGTCATTTTTTCTATTTAATACATCTATAATACATTTTTTTTTTTTTACAGAGAGACTTTAGAAATTTACAGCAGTGAAACGAAAAGGGTAGTCTTAGAACTTCTGGGCAACATTGCAAAAGC
This sequence comes from Mallotus japonicus, assembly GCA_949634005.1. Lineage (NCBI taxonomy): Eukaryota > Viridiplantae > Streptophyta > Magnoliopsida > Malpighiales > Euphorbiaceae > Mallotus > Mallotus japonicus. The sequence continues at coordinate 10,185 of CATIWK010104075.1, forward strand.
ATTAAAGATTGATGTTGAGGAAATGAAAGAGATGTTCAATGATGGATTTCAAGCAATGAGAATAAATTACTATCCTCCATGCCCTGAACCAGAAAAGGCCCTTGGATTCACCCCTCACTCCGATGCAG
>CATIWK010104116.1:0-10460 GCA_949634005.1 Mallotus japonicus
TCTCTAAAACATGTTCAATCATTACAAATAAGTTCAATCCCATATTCTCAGTGTTACAGCTGAGACATTAAAGAGGACATCTTTGGCTCAAAAATAAAAAATATGCTTAGCAATCCAAAAGTTCTATATAGAGCAAGAGTACCTATCAAATGAACTCCACCTTTTTCCTTATTGACCACATTAAAAACATAAGCAAAAGAAAAAAAAATGGTAAGGAATGCTTATGGGGATGGAGAAAACAGAGGAACACTTACAGGGATGGGAACTCTTCTATCATGAAAAACTACATCAGATATGAGGTATACATCACCAATACACGATCCTTTTGCCTGCAAGCAGCAAATTTCAGAAAAAATGAAATTATTGATTATTGCTTTATAAGAGAATATAGACATGCTAAAACTCTCATAATGTCTATTAAAAAAAATGCTGCAATCTTTCCAACAATAGCAAATATATTGATTAACAACAACTCAGACCCAAAACACTAATCAGATACCTCACTATGCCGTTATATCTAACCATAAATAATTAACAGCAATCTAGACTGAAATGGGAGAAAACATAGTACAAGGAGTGGACAGTTAAATAAACAAGCATAATGTGACATTAAACCAAAAGTCCAAGGAGAAGAGCATACTTTAAAGCCACCAGCAATGCCTACTTTGATTATTAAGTCTGATTGTAATGGTTATAATCACAACTCCCTCACAATTGCCTTGTCTTCAGGTGCATATTTGCGTGCCTTGAGAAAATCTTCCCGTGCAGCTTCTGCTTGCCCAAGTTCTGCCCTTGCCTTTCCTCTTCTGAACAATGCTAAAAGCATTGTTCTCATCCTCTACCAAAACCTGTGAATCCATTACCCGATCAGTTACATATTTACATAGAAGCTGAGAACAATAAAAAGTAACCGAACTTGATATCAAAGTGGAAGCACCAAATAAAGTATCCAAAAGGTCATTAGAGAGAAATACGAATTGCATTCTGGTATGTTTCCTCAATCCAGCATATCTTATTCCCGCTTCTCCCCCATTTGGAAGCAAATTTGGTCCACCATGTATGAAAAGCCTTTCTGTACTGGTGTGAAATTTCTGTTAGGCAATGGGGGTCGTATCAAATTTTGGGAGGATGTTTGGATTATTGAAGAACCTCTTAAGCTTAGATTCCCTCATTTATTCAACATATCGTTGGATCAACATTCTTTGGTTAAAGACATGGGTTTCTGGGATGGCCTCAAATGGGAATGGAGTTTTAGATGGTCCCGCTTTTTGCGATCTTGGGAGATGGATCAATCGCAATCTCTCCTTGGTCTGCTTAATAACTTAAATTATGCTCCTAATTGCAATGATAGAGTTATTTGGTTGTATGATAACAAAGGGAATTATTCAGTGAAATCCGCATCCAAGGCTTTTTCTTTGGACCTAATGCCTTCCATGGCTTTCTTGGTGAAGGGGGTATGGCGCAGTTGGGTGCCGCCTAAGGTTGAAATCTTTGTTTGGATGGCTCTTCTCAAGAAATTGAATACTAAAGACAAGCTTCTACATAAAGGCATAATTGATGCAGCTAACTCGGTTTGCTCCTTTTGTAAATCTGACTTGGAAACGGTGGATCAACTTTTTGTTCTATGTCCGTTGGCTCATTCTATTTGGTACGACTTCTTAAATTGGTGGGGATCTGTTTGGGTTTCCCATGCCACTTTGCGGGGCCTTTTTGATCAGTGGGAAGACTTTGCTTTGGGCTCATTTCAAAAGAAAGTTTGGATGGTAATCTTCTTTGCTACTTTATGGACTATATGGATTGAACGTAATGCTGTGGTTTTTAATGCAGGTTCTCTTGATCACACAAAAATTTTTTTCCTAATAATTCATAGAGCTGAATCCTGGATCAAGGCGCTTGGAGATGAGGGATTGTTGATCTCTCAGGACTTGTGGTTGGCGGTGGATGCCATTAAATACTTTCGGCCAACTCCTAAGCCTAGACGTGTTACATCTGGATGGCAGCCCCCTTTGGTTGATGAACTTAAATGGAACGTTGATGGCTCATCTCTTGGCAAGCCTGGTCTCGCTGGTGCGGGTGGACTTCTCAGAGATCATGCAGGGTTAGTTAAGTGTATTTTCTCTATTCATTGTGGTATTGTGGACTCAAATATGGCTGAGGTTATTGCGATTAGGAAAGCACTCCAAATTATGTCCCTTAAGCCTAAATTTCTTTCTTCTAAAATCATAATTGAGTCAGACTCGCACAATGTTGTGGTTTGGGTAAATCAGTCTTCTGAAGAGTGGCCTTGGGGTATGCATAATGAGTTATGTCAAATTCAAATCTTAAAAGCAGCTTTCCCTTCTATCTCCTTTGTTCATACGATGCGAGAAAATAATTCTATGGCAGATTCATTGGCTAAGCAGGGCGTTCATAGAGACAGTGAATTTTCCGCGTGGCTGTAATTTGATTTCATTCCTTCCTGTGTTTTCTCTGGTTGCTTCTTGTTCTTCTTGTGCGGTATGTTGTATTCTCTTTGTTTCCTATCTTTTCCAGGTTTTTTCATCTATCTTGATTTGGTTTAGTTTGGGTGTATGGGGTGAATCTTGTGATTCGGGTTAGTGGCCAAATCTTGATGGGTTTTTCCTGGTCTCTTTTAATTAACTTAATAAAATTTTTTACCTTCTATCAAAAAAAAAAAAAAAGTTATCCAACACAATGCCTTTGAAATAATTCACACATATACTCAGAAGAAACAAAACTGCTTTTTTTTTTTTTTCAAGAATCACGATACATGGTCTAACAAGTTGCCAATAATGAAAGGAAAGTTCCAATGCTGAAATCCTTTAAAATTGTAAATATAAAAGACAATTAATTCACTATACTTACAATACTGCATTGCCCAATGGCTTCTTTATAGCGCTTTAGCTTTATCAAACATGCTGCCATGTTAAAGTGGCATGGATTTTTAACTGCCAATGCCATATCTCGATACTTGCCAAACAGTTGGAACATGAAATCATCGCCCAAATATGCAATGGCCTGATATGAGAACAAGCCACTTGTCAAAAAAAAAAAAAAGGATTAAAAAAGAAAACAAATTGCCAAGTTAAAAAAAATGTTAAAGGGGCTAACCATTTCATATTGTTGCATGGCCTCCTCAAGTTTTTCTTATTTAAATAAAGCGTTTCCATCTATTTTTCTTCTATCAGCAGCTCTACTCCTCTCTTCCACAGTCATGTCACCACGAGCTTTTCCCTACAATACATTTCATCAAAATATTCACTTCATTCAACTCAATGTGATTTAAACTGAAAGTATCAAAGACTTACAACTGTATTATTAGAAAATCATTTAGAATGTTACTTACTTCTTTGGTTTCATCAAAACCAATAAGCTCAACTTCATATATTATATCAGCCATGGGTGCAACATTTGGAAAAGAAAAGCTTCCTTCTTTCCCATAACCTAGTTCCAAGCCAACATGTAAGAGGGCACGTTCACCAGCCTTCATACTGGACACACCAATAGCTAAACCCACCATTTCTTTCTTCTCTATCATAATAGTGAACCATCAATATTTAGGAATACATTCAACAGCAAAACAAAAGCAGATACAAGTACAAAACTTCAATAAGGATATAACTCAATATACAGTGCCAAATTAAGAACAGATAATTTCATTAATTATATTGATAAAATAACCAAATGCAACAAGCCATTGAAGGAAAGATTGACATGCGGTTCCAGGAAACTTCAACTGAACAAGAATTAGTGGACCAATCTTTTACCTCATGCTAGTAAATGTATTATGACATAATCAAATTGTAATTCAAACGATAACTCTTTTTAGTGGCTGCTACATTCATCTAAAATGTAGCAGCGCAAAAACAGATAGCTATGGCTTGTGGATTTAAGCTGCTGCTCAAGCTAATAACTTGAACAACAGAAATCTAGGAATCAATCTAAATAAATAATTGCTAAAATAGCATACCTCCGAAGCAGCTTCTGCAAATAATTGGTTTTCTAAGAGATTAACAAGATTGGATCCTTGCTCTTTCCATTGATAATTTGCTTCCACATTAAGAATTCCAGCACTGCATACTAATTAAAATAGTCAAAGAAAAAGGGAGAAACTTTGAAATCCAGTGTATTCATCATAGATTCTTTAAAGCATTCAGTATTAGATACAGTTAAGGGAAGTTCTTATATCACTAACAGAGATCTTGAAGAGAGCAAAAATTGACGGTATGCATCCTTGTCAGACACTAGGTTCCGCAATTTATCAATACTAGCAACATTTCGAAGAAACATAAATGATAAGAAAGCATAAATGTACCCACGATATCTAATAATGTAATAAAAAAAGACTATTTTTCCTTATAAAAAAAAGCTATAGGAACAAGCAACAAGCTATAGGAATAAGCTATAAACATTATACAGCAACAAGAACAAAAAGCAAAGTGGAAGAATTTAAAAAATCAAGAAACTGACCTTTTATCCTTCAAAAGGGAAATGACTCCAGCAGCTTCAGTAGGCGAAACATGAGAAGGAGACTGAGGATGCTACAAACAGAAACTACTAGAAGAGGTACAACTGGGTCCTACAATTCACATACACAAACAACAGTCTTGAATAGGAGTCCATTGAACCCAGATTTAAACAAATTAAACAAAAAAAAATCCCTAATTTCAATGAAATAATCGAAAGAGGAAAAATTACCAGAACCTGAACACGTTCATGATCATCCGATCGGAGCAAAGAAAAGAAGAAGAAATCGATTGATGACTAATGGTAAACGGTGAATGGTGACACAGAAGTAGAATAAGATGATGATGAACGGTGAGAATGAGGTGAAATGAGGGTTGATAGTGGTGGTGAGACAAGGGAAGAACAGATAATTGATTTCCTTTGAACCTAAGAGGAAAAAAAAGGCTCTATAAACAATTGAGATCCTGTAACAAGTTGGGGGAAATTAGAGTTAGAAGCGGGAAAAGCAAAAAAAATTGGTGGAAAAAAAGGATGTAAACAAAAATTGAGATCCTTCACCCTAAACAAAAAACGGATGTTGTTCAAAAAAACAAAAAAAACAAAAAACGGATGAAACCATTTTTAGGTCCTTAACTTTTCGACTTTTATTTCAATAGGTCTTTATTTTTTTATCGCGAACAATTGGATTCTCAAACTTTAATTTTATTAAGCATTAAGTCCTCAAGTTAATTTCTGTTAAAAAATTAATGTAGCTGGCCGTGAACTTTAATGTTTTAAGTTGGGAAATGCCAGGTCACAAAAGTTAAGACACATAAGTCCAAATATATATATATATATAAGCTTTTATGTTTTTAACCTTCTTCTCCTTTGTATCACTCACTCACACCCCACGACATTTGTTTCTCTTGTTAGCCAGCTCATTCTCTGGGTAAAATATTTTCAAGGTCACCCAACTATACTCTTGTTGCAGTTTGGTTACTAAATTTTAATTTGTTTCCTTTTAATAACCGAACTTTGATACTGTCCAAAATTTTTAGTCTTTTAACTTTATCTTTTTCAATTTAGTCCAAAATTACAAAAAATCTTAGAATTTTCTTCTTTTACCTTATTCGACGGCCCTAATTTTTTTTACCTTTAACATAAAATTGCTCAAGTAGTTGGCTCACTTTATTTTTACATTGTTGAATGAAGTCAATCCTTATGGATTATTGGAATTTGAACTCTATGTTCGATTTCCCATTATTCTTACAATTTATTCAAAATCTAAGAGATGATTTAAAATTATAATAATAATATTGATAATACACAACTTTTTATTTTATTCAACACAATCATAATAATGGTTATGGTATTCTAAATAAATATTAAATTCTTCTTAATCAACTTTAAATAATTCTTGTTTTAAATTTCTAAAATTATTAGTATTAGACTTATCAAATAAATATAGATACTGAACAAAATTTTTTACAATGGAAGACATGAAGTAAATAAAAATATAAGTAAAACTCTATTTTTTTATTTTCGACAGAACCTATGGACTTATTTGTAAAGAAAGTTCAAGTGCGGACTAAATTGATAATTCTGAATTATTTATGGATTAAGAAAAGTTTCTAGGTAATCATTTTGAAATCAAAAAGATACGAATTGAAGTTTGATAACCAAAATGAAATAAGGCGAAAGTTTGGTACCCTCTTAAATAATTAACCCTAGAATTGGTCGTACTAGTTTTTTTTAATGTTATTTCGATTAGATAATTAGATTAAAATTGGTAATATTGTTAATGAAGCAGCGATCTTATTATTTCGTGTAGGTGAATGACACGAATGCGAAGAGAGACTTGATAAGCAGCCACGTTGAAATGCACAACGCTATCCTAAGCCATCCATATGCAATGCATGCAGCAGAAGACATGCAATATGGAAGCAGAGAAAAAGCAGACAGACAGAGCCAGATCTTAGCCCACACTTCGGTTTAGCTTTGCTTATCTCATCTTTGCAATGTGTGTCAAAAAGTATTCCCTAAAACCTCATCACTGGACCGACTTCTGATCCCCACTCCCTCCATTATTAACAACCCAACAAACACAGCCGCACTTGCTTTTCCTTTCTGTTCTGCTACATTATGTGATCGATTCAGTCGAAGCTCCACCGCCACCGCTCGTAATAGTTCTTTAAATCAGGTATGTTGTCTCTTGTAATGGGTCTTGCCTGGTTTTCAGTTTTCATGTTTGGATTATAACAAACAAGTGAAATCTGAAGCATTATTTGCAGAGGCCAAAGAGGGGTAAATTATGTGCATACCACTTATTATTAGCAATAGTTTAGCATAAATCATTTCTGTGTTCTCTGAATAACATTTCTGATGCATAGTTTTAGCTTGTTTTGCTCATGGATTGCCTGTAGCTGAATGGCCTTTTTCTTTTATTTGGTGCTGTTGAAATCTTGATTTAATGCTAAGCTTTCAAATGACTGAATTGGAATTTGTAGTCACTTCTTTAAGATCTTGCAGCATATCTGACTGTATAATTGATCATATTAAGATTTTTCCTCTCTTTTATCTTCAGCTTTTACTTTTCTCTTTATTTTCTGAGCAATCATCAAATAACTACAAGTTAAATGTTTGTTTGCTTGTTTTGTGATGGTGTGGCTTGAAGGTAAATAAGTAGTGATAGGATGGAAGACCAGGCTCAGGATCCTGAGTGGGAAAACCAGGAATATGAAGAAAATGATAGAAGCTGGATTTGGAATGAAGGCTTGACATTGGGGAAGAGGATTTTTGTTGCTGGTTTTGTCATATCTTCTGCACCTGTGGTTCTTCCTCCTTTAATGGTTGTTTCAGCAATTGGGTTGGCTTGTTCAGTCCCATGTGGGATTTTCTTAGCAAGTTATGTTGTCACTCAAAATCTCATGAGCAAGTTGCTTCCAATTCCTTCAAATATTCCTGAAGAAAAATATGGTGGAGAAGAAGCAGGAGTTGAAGGTGATAATGTCATAGAGAACCAGGAAGAAGAGCTTATAAGAAGAGCTGAGATGAAGCCCGAGTGGGATGAGAAGGTAAATGAGGAAGAGAAGTCATTGAAGGAGATTGAGATGATCATTGAAGGGATAGGGGAAAATAAGATTGAAGAACCCATGATAGAAGGAAGCAGGTCTGCAGAGATATGTGGGGTTACATTAGAAATTGAAGAAGGTGAGAAAACTGGTAGCAATGTGCGAGAGGAGGAAGTGCCGTTGGAAGTGACAAGTATGGCTGTAGAATTACGTTTGGGAGATAATAATGAAGACAATGAGCAACTAGTGAAGGAGACGACAGGATTGATAGAGAAATTAAGAGATGGAAGTGTAGAGGGAGGACTTAAAAAAGCTGATGCTAACGTTGGAGAAACTGTTGTGCAATCAAGAGATGAAAATGCTGATAGCACTGTTGTTGTTGATAAAAAAGTACAACAAACTGGTCACAGGACAAATGGAGCTGTAGAAAGTGCACCTGCTGTCCGAAAGAAAAAAGCATCAGGTAAGAGGGCCGGCAATAACATCAAAGATAAGGGCAAGTCTGCCGCAGGTGAGGCAGCTGCACTTCAAGAAGGAAGAGCAGAGGATAATAAGGCTAATCATGTTAAGGAAGGTCTTACTAAAGATGAGGAAATTGCAATTTCTTCTAATGTGGATTCAAAAGAAATTGCAGATGAAAGCGGGTTCAACCTGTGTGATGCTAAAAATGCAGCTCAAATGCAGTCCTCCACAGATTATGGAGTGGCAGAAGGTAAAGTTCCAGAATCAACTCTTTGAAGTGTATTGCAGTCGGTATTCTTACATTTTGTTAGGCCAATCATCCATCCTTTATGAGATTATACATTAATCCATCTGCAGGGAATAAGCAATCAAGTTACACTCCCCAAAAAAATGCTGATTCCTTGGAAGTTACTATTGGTGGAACTCCATCCAATGAGGTATGACTTACCACTCTTCGTATTTTTCAGATCCGAGTTATTTACTTTCACCAAGTGTGGTTAACTAAAACAGGTGTGAAGTTACGGTGCTCGTATCTTTTTATGCACAATACTTGGTGATGGATCATTTAAGAGTTAAGATGTAAATCTTTAAATTAAGACAACAAAGTGAATGGAAAGGCTAAATTTCACTTAATCCTGAGCTTTCTTGTTGATAAAATAATTCTCTCATTTCCGATCTTTTGTCATTTTCCCATGTTGAACTTCTGCATAGAACTCCTAATCTTATTCTAATTCAGGTGTTGTACAGTGAGGAGGAGATGTGGAATCAAATCGATGCAGTGCGCAAAATAATTGGATATACAGCTGCACGGCATGCGATATGTGTTGAGGAAGTTAAGGCTCTTTATGTTTTTACTGGAGTTGAACCACCTGCTTCCTTTAAGGATGCCTCTGATTTGGTGGAAGTCAATGAAAAGCTCAAGTATCTGATGTCTGTTATTGGAGTTAAATAAACAGTAGATTTTCCAGAACATGATTTTTGAGTGTTGTTTGTTTTACAAGGATCTTCATCTTATGATGTGTTGAAACTGTGCTAATAATTGATGTGGAAGGTTTTTTGTTTCTGCAAACAAGTCATGCTTCAAGGTCTGAACACTGTGTGTTTTAGCTGCCTTGAGTGTAGTAGAACATGGTCATGTTTAATTGAAAATCTTCAACTTAGTTTTTGCATCAAGGCATGACATTAATTTTTGCTTCGACACCACTGAACTCTTTCTCCATTATTCCATGGAAGATAGATTATGCAGCTTGGGACATTTTCCATTGTTATTTTTTATCTTATTAACTCATTTTTCAATCAAACATTACAAATTAATGCATGATTTTCTTTTTTATTTCAATTAATTAATGTATGATTTAATGAGCTGTTTTATGTAATTTTAATTGAGCCTTGGGCTTATGACAAAAAAAAAAAAAATTGAGCCTTGGGCTCATTTGTTAAACGAGTGTCACTAAATGAGCTTCGAGTTGAGCACCAAGCTCATTCACAGCTCAACTAGGGTAAATTCTACCAATGGTACCAAAATTTTGCACTTAATTACAAAATGGTATCATAATTTCAATTTGTATCTTTTTGATCCCTTAACTTTAATTTTAGTTTCACCATGAGATCCCCAACTAAAATCCGGCTAATTTTGATGATGTGGCCACCGGAATTGCCACATCATATGTCACATCAACAGCCACGTCAGCAATTAAAAACAAAAGCAAAAAAAGTTATGGTACCATTTTGTAATCGAATGCAAAGTTTTGGTACCATTCATGAAACTTACTTTATTATTAATAGTATAATATTAAAATTTAAATTAAATTACATATCTTATTATTGAATATTAAATATTTTAATTTGCAATTTAATTTGTTTTTTTTTATTTTAATTGAATTATTTTAAATTATAATTTTTAAGCATAAAATATATTAATTTTTATCATATATTATTATACATATGTTTCTCAATAATAATAATAATAATAATAATAATAATAATTTAATTTAAATTTTTATTTTTATTTTTAATTATAATTAATTTAGAAAAATTGATAATTAAATAAAATAAATTTCTTAAGAAATATACTATTAATAATAAAGTAAGTTTTATGAATGGTACCAAAACTTTGCACTCGATTATAAAATGGTAACAATTTTTTAATTGCTGACATGGCTGCTGATGTGGCATATGACGTGGCAATTTTGGTGGCCACATCATCAAAATTGGTCGGATTTTGGTTGGGGACTTCCTGGTAAAACTAAAATTAAAGTTAAGGGATAAAAAAGATACAAATTAAAATTATGGTACCATTTTGTAATTAAGTGCAAAATATTGGTAACATTTGTAGAATTAACCTCCAATGTGCATTTGGTGTTTGACTAATCCCTTTGCGCATACCTTCTACATAATCTAGGATTTTCCATCCAAACTTTGTCATTTCTAGATGGAATAATGTCCCTTTGAGATCCTTTGCTGTCTCTCCCATTAAAAAGT
>CATIWK010104177.1:0-15622 GCA_949634005.1 Mallotus japonicus
AAGAACGCATTTTCTCAAATCCACCTAATGTATTGAGAAATAATAAATTTCTATATATATATATATATATAAACGAATTTTTGCACTTGCTTTTAGTAAAACCAATCGATAAATCTCCTGTAATTTTAGAAATGTAACTAAATTAATTTCTTAAAGATATGGATATTTTGAGATGAGAAGTTCGAATTTTATTATTATCAGTCTATAAAATTAATTTTTATTAAATTTTAAAAAGAAAGTCTACCTTATGTTATATAATTCTTAATACTTAAATCATTTGTTGTTTTCAAACAAAAAAAAATACTTAAATCATTTGCTAATTTAAAACATGGACAAAGTAAAATTTCAGCTGCCTCTTTTTTTTTTTTTCTTTCTTTGTTCTTTCTCTAAAAATTTTATTTTGGATCACTGTTGATTATAAAAATGATCAACAATAGTCTCTCATTATTTCGTTTTATTTTATTTATTCTATTTTATTTTTTAATATTTAATAAATATAAATATGTAATATTTTTGTTTTGTTTTTTGGTGAAATTTTTTAAATCATATGTTATTTTTCCATAAATTTTAGATATTTCTTCATCGTAAAAATTCTATTGACGTTTTTACAATCGCACTTATTTAAAAATTAAAGAATTGATTTATAGTAACTAACAAAAATCATTATATGAAACGTACAGATCATTGAATTGCATAAAGAGTTCGGTAAAAATAGTAATAAAAAATTTTATAATTGCAAGATTTAATTTATTATTTCTTTATTGTATTTTTATTTATATTATTTTTTATCAAAATATATTTTTAATTTTTAATGAAGAAATTATTCATCTATTTCTTTAAGAGTGTGTTTGATTCAAATTATGCAATTCATTTGCAAATCCAAGTGAACGTATTTGATTCAAATAAAAATTTTATAAAATTCATTTTCACTTCTAACTTCTTAATTTTGTGAAATTGTTTAACACTAAATCTATTCTTATTGATGAAATGTATTTAGTTCAAATGAATTTAGAATTCATTTGTAAATAAATTCTATTTAAAATTCATTTAAAAAAAATAAATTTCTTAATTAAATTGAACCAAACAATGAGTAAATGATAATTAATGTGACATCCCTAATAATAGAAAAAAAATTCTTAAATGCCAAACAATATCTAATTAATTTTAATGAGAAAAAACTTCATCACAATGACCATGCCACTTAACATGATTAGGAATAATAATTCACATAACCATCAATAATAAACAACATCAACCTCAACCTCAACTGGTTTAAGCCTACATAGGGATGGGTTGGTACCATACCCCGCATAAAAAGGGAGCGGTTCGAATCCCCTCTCCCTCCCCTAGAAAAAAAAAAATTGGTTTAAAACCTTAATTTAAAAAAAAAGTACAGATTTGTTTACAGACATGCATATGTATATCTTGCTTCCCCATTTAATTTGACGATTTAAAATGATCAATTTGGATATTTTCCTTGTCTTGCCTTTTATAATCACTACGGTTTCTGCTAGCAAAAAACTTCCCCCAGTTGAATTCCGCGTATTTTGGTGGATTTTGGTCGCCTACTAGCTCTTCTAATGGCTTAATTTGCACATAATGGGAAGGGAAGAAGAAAAATGGCATTGAAAATCTTTCTTTTTCAGAGTTCACCACTGCCCTGTGCTCTGCACTCCAATAGAGGTCATTAGTCCACACCTGTCATGTAGAATAGATGATCATTATGAAATTGATTAAGAAATATCATCTAACAATTAGGCCAGACAACAACAATGTTTTCAGACTAAAACTTTAGTAATACCCTTTTTCAACTCACAAAGAGTATTTTTCACAAAACGTGGCTCCTCGCCATAATTATCTTTTTGCCCTTTAACTTTTTTACAAATTATTTTATTAAAAAAAATTATTTATAGACTACAAGTGTTTAAATCATTACACAACATGTTCACCCAAATACACTTAGATTTTAGATTTCAAAAAAATAAATAAATAAATATTAATTAATATTGGAAACAATATTGAAATTAGACACCTATATATATATATATATATATATATATATATAATACACAAAATTTTTTTTTTTTTTGAAAATATATATATATATATAATACACAAAACTTAAAACCTTATTTAAAGTGATTCAAAAATTTTTTTGCCAGTTCAACCAACAATCTGGATACGAAATCACCTTTTTTTCAAGTATTTCTAGGAGGCATTGAAGTTCAATTTAAAAGGAAAAAAGAAATAGCACCTTCCCTAAATAACTATGCTAAGTAGAGCGTGAACTAGGATAATACAGGTAGATTGAATTACCTGCATACAGTTGCCTATATTGATGATGAAGGCATCTGGAATTGGCTTGACTGGAATCCATTCTCCATTGGATCTCAGGGCAATTTCTAGTCCTCCAACTTGATCTTGAGCAAGAACAGTTAAAGCACCACCATCTTTGTGTCGACCTACTCCAAGAGCTAGCTCGGGAGCAGGGCAAGGAGGGTAGTGATTAATCCTAGCAAAGCTGATTTGGTCCTTGAAGTAGCCATTTAATCTATCAGCAGGCAAGCCTAAGCTCAAAGAAATGAGTTCCAATAACCTGAAGGCTAGCTTCTCCACTTGCTTGGTGTATTCTTGGCACAGTTCCCTGATCAACACAACCCATCAACTAGGATGTTCTTGTGACCCAAAAATAAAGAAAAATTGAAATCAGTACCTGAATTGAGAAGGGTATTGAGGCCATTGATTAATCAAGGTTCTGAGCTCTTTATCATCAGGATCATCTGAGGCAGGGATCAAAGTAGGGTCTACTACCAAGTAATCAAAAACCTCTTTCCAGTCTCTAACATTTTTTGTATGTTCACCATCATGATAACCCATAGGATCAACCTCAGTTCTTTTCACCTTCCTTTTCTCCTCGAATGGCAGGTCAAAGAATTCTTTCGCAACCTTTTCAGTCTCTTTACGTAGCTCTGCCGGTACTCCATGATTAATCACCTGAAAGAACCCATATTTCTTGCATGCATCTCCAATCTTTAAAACCAGTTGTTGAATGTCTTCAGGGCTTGAAACAGATAGATCGATAAGTGGGATTTCTTCAACTTGTGTTGGTTTGGGTTTAGGCCTTTGTTCAAGGTCTTGAATGAAAGATTGATCAATCTCACCCATAACTACACAAATAATTACAGAAAGTGATGATATCTATATATATATATATATATATACACACACACACACACACACTATATAGACTATAGATAGACTTGGGCAACAAAAAGATTATGAGGATTTAATGGCGATTCTAGTGGGGATAGGTTTCTATTTTAAACTCTGTGAATATGGACATTTTCTTAGTAAAAAATGAGTTGTTGCTTTGGTTGGTGGGCAGTTGGTGGGTGGACCCTAGCACTGAAGCTTCTAGGTCAGTTTATGCTTTGCAAGCAATTTTGGATTTGTGCAAAGAGAAATGGAAAATTATGAGAGCACAATAAAAGTGAATAAAAAATCTGAAATTAAAAAAAAAAAAAAAAAACTTGTGCCTCTTAAAATAGCAGGTTGCTTTACAGGATTGGCCCCTCAATTCTTTTTTTTTTTTTTTTCTTTACAGGATTGGCCCCTCAATTCTTGTTTGAACTCATTCGGCTCTGAATTGACATATTAATGAAAGAGATAGATCACCTCACTTTTAGACCATATTTGATTGCCACAACAAACAAACCATATGCTCACTGCATCCAGCTACCATTCAAATCTATGTTCTCTTGCTTTTTGATCTCATAAGCTTGTTTGACATGGAACACAAATTGTCAACATTGCTAGCATTCAGATTTGAACCCTTCAAAGATTAAAAAGAAAGTAACTGCTTAACCTAAATTTGGATGAGTTCATTTTCAGATATAAATAAAATGAACCCCAGCCTAAAATTAAAAAGATATTTACAAATGAGTAAGACATGACAGAGTAGAGAGTTTTCAAGCAGCAGGTATAGATGTGGAGATGACTACATAAGTCAAGCATTGTAGACCATCTTGGATTTTGCTCACTGCAGTGGTCTGGTCGGTGCGGATGAGTTCAGAGAAGGCATTGGCTTTTTCCTGGATTGGTGTCTTTGGAAGATTATCCTGGGAATCAGCAGCAGCAGCAGTTTTTATGGCAGCTACATAAGCTTCAGCCACATCAGAGATGCCTGAACAACATAATACAAATCGAATAGTCATTTAAATCACTTCTTGCCACTATGTTCCGGGTAAAATATGCAGAACAGGCAGTGCCAGAATGAGAGAGAGATGATGAAAAAAAATTAAATAGGAAGAACATCCAATTACGCATTGTCAGTTCAGCCTTTTTTATCATCAGCAGATCAACTATTGATCATCACATGTGATACAATTTAAGCAGATATTATCCATGTTTTTTAATTCCACCTTAAAATTATCCTGTGAAAAATAAAAGGAAATGGTGCAAAATTTTCATCTTTGAATCATGGGGTTTGCTCCCCAATGACATCACCTACCCTTCCAGCAAAAACTATTCACTAGATTTCTAAAGTTCACGGACACATATGAATCCAAAAGCTAATGCAGGCACTAGACATCATATGTGACCTCAATAAAGAATGCAGGTATAAAATAAATTACCCAAAGAAAACATAGTAACACAGATGCCTACATATCTAAAAAAAATAGCATTGATCACCCAGCACACCTCAAAAGCAAATATATCAATCAGGATTATTTTGCAAGCATAATTTAACAGGTATTCAGCACAGTAAACTGCTTTAAAGTCGACAACATAAGATGGAAATCAAATGCAGTTTCTTTGTACTTAACCCAATGCACACCAAATATCAATCCGTTTAACAAGAATGACAGCACTATTCCAACAGCAAGAAGTGCCAGCCAGTGGACAAACAACAGCTCAATGCAACCTCAGCTGAACACATAAAGTATGGACCATTAAGTACCGAATCGACTTCTTCAGAGAGCATCTGATTAAGAACTACTCTCAACATTAAAGTTAAACATCTGAGTTAAGCATTATCAGTCACTGCTCTCAACCTTCTAATTTCTTGGCCATAATATGGACCCTGTCAATAAGTCTCATAATAGTTAAAGGAGAATTTATCTAAAATCAACTATTATTCACCAATTATATGCTTTGATAATAGACTCTGAAGGTCAATGAGCTAATTTTCGATCAATATAATAAAGGGGCCATGTTGCTTAGCAGAATTATGATTAAGAAGTAAAGACCATGTGAAATTAAAAGTAATTTCAAATCCATTATCAATAAAGTTACAAGTATCATAACATTATCAATAAAGTTACAAGTATCATAACACCAACCTGTGATAAAACTGTTAGAAACTGCTTCAACATATCCTGCCATTGATTGTGCCTTTGTCCGGATTACCTTAGCTTTTTCAACAGAATTTTCGGGCCAGTCAATGTTCATAATATCTTCATCAACATCTTCTTCCTGGTTTTTGTTAGCATTGGATATGACAGATTTTCCAAGCATCAGGAGTTGAGACACAGCTGAACTGCACATTTCAGAAATCCTCTGCAAGGACAAGCGTTTTTATTATATTTTGACAGCTCTGAGAATTAAAAGGAATCCAAACAAAAGAAATACACAAGACATTCTCCATACATGAACCCCCTCGGAGTGAAGAGTTTCTAATCTGCTGACAGTCCTTTGAACTATATCATTTACAGCTAATCCCGCTAAAGCACTTGTAAATCTGCAATGTTTTGAAAAAAAAAATAAGTTTAACAATAGCAAAAGCAGGCTTACACCTGCAGCACTAACAACACCTTGTAAATATCACAAAAACTATTTCCAATAAGTCATCATGACTAACATAACAATCTGAGCAAGCAAAATCCATATCAAAGACAAGTTTTAACAGGTTAGAAACCAATTGGAAAGTATGGACTAATATTGGAAACAACAGTAAATAATTAAAATATTTTTACGGATCTCAATATTGTAACAGGGTAAGTTGACGAGGTGAGAAATAGAACTCTCATAAGAAATGGAAAAAAAAAAAAAAAAGAATGAAGAAAATAACAGACCCACATAGACCATAATCACACTGAAAGAAATCTTTCAATTCATAAAAATCATTTTATGTGCAAAGAAAATTACCCAGCAGCCATATCAGCAGCTTTGCTGACACTTGAGTCATGTAAATTTTTCATCTCATCGCTACTTCCCTCAGTTCCAGTCTCTATTTTCTTCCCTTTGTTGGACTCTGCTGCATTCTCATCCATTTCAGCACTCAAATTGAAAATTTGCTGAACAAGTTTAAGCTTCCCATCATACTCAGACTTCTGTTCTGGCAATAACTTCGCTTTTCTTCTGTTAAACAAGAGGGAATAATGGCTGGACAACGCCTCAAGCTCCTACAGAATGATTGAACAATATCAATACTAACTATCATTTCAATTTTCAACACATAAACTATTCAAAAAAAAAAAAAAGACATGAGAAATGACCTCCAACTGTTCTGGACCTCCATAGATATAGAAGCACCGATCAAACGTCACTTCCTCAAGTAACTGATCCTCATCAGGCTCCCGTTCAGATCCTTTAGAATTTTTATCTACTTCAATACCAGTCTCCGTGATCAGCAAATCTATGGTCTCCTTTCCCACATACTCAAGCACTTGCATTCCCCTTGCAGTAATAGCTTTTCCAGTCTGCAACATTAAGGCAAGAATGAGCAATATTTGTAACAATAAAAAGCATCTGATAGATCAGCTATTCATGCCAACCTCTAGAAAGGATGGTGCAGCAGATCCAGCTCCCCCTGACGAGTTACCCTGTTGAATTGAATCGGCAATGTTCACAGCAGAATTTTCAAGCCTGGATAAAGAAAGGAAAAGTAAAAAGCAGGAACAAATAAAAGTAAAGGGAAAATAAAATAATAAGAGGCAGCAATACAAAAACTTATGTCAGCAGAGCAGTTCTTATAAATTAAGTTTATCATCATGCCGAGTTTGCATGATAATAACTTTCAATAATCAAAATAAAATAAGTTCAATTAGAAAGTTACATACTTTTGAACCAAATTGGAACCCCCTTTCCATGCACTTCCTAATGCTTGCCATGCTCCTGATGCAAAGTTCTCCACAGAATGATCAAGAACCTTCAAACCCTAAATGTGTTAAAAAAGAGGATAATACAACTCGTACAAAAAAAAAAAAAGGCAACTGTCATAACAGCAAAAATGAAAATAAGATAATTTGCACTGCACAGGCAAAGCAACACAAAATAAACATTCTTCAACATGGCTTAATCCATTTGTTGATCCAAACAGTGAATAACAAATTAAGTCTCTCAGGGAATCACAGGCGGTTATCCTCCCCCAACCACCAAGAGATTGCTGTAAACTAAATATTAAGGTAAACAAAGTGTACAAACCTAAATGAAAGAAGATGTAAAGAATAGGCGCAAGAATTGCCAATGGTAAATCCCTTTGAAAATAAACAAGAATCAGTTACAGATACATATATCAAGTAAAGGGAAATTAGAGGCCATTGACCAGATCTGCAAGATATGGACCTTTATCACATAAGGAAAGAAACTCATAATGGCGCCCAGTGGAACTGCCATGACATATTACGATTCAGGTAAAAAGAAGTATAAGGAAAACTTGCCTGTCCCAGTAAGGAATCCTCACTTGCTTTCTCCAATTTATCTAAAGCAGATTTCCGTAGCTTGGAATTCTCATCTTCAGTTTCTTTATCACTTTCAGAATCTTCTTTCTCTCCCTCATCCTTAGAAGATTCAGAATCCTCCGCAACATTTTGCACATCCGCAATGCTCTTCGCTGCCTTCTCTGCAACAACCACAGCCTGCATCCAGATAGAACTACTCAAGAGAAACTCAAAGAAACTACATCACATACAATCAAGTGGTGTTAAAACACAACCTTCAAAATTTTCCCAACCCACCTTTTAGTTTCTTACTTTTAATGTCTTTTCAGTATTCATAAAAAAGCATACAATTAACTACTTACAAATGCTTGTACCATTATTTGCATTCCAACAGATAACACAACCCAGCTAATGACAAAAGGTGTTATGATATTAAATAACCATAACCATATAAAAAATGCCATATAACAGTATAAACAGTTCATAGTACATGTGGCAGTCCAAAAAGTGGCATTACATGCTACAAAAGTTACAGTACTAATTGCAAACTTCAAGCATTAAGCTTTTCCATTCCTGCATTCATCTCAATCACAAAATCCCTACCCAATTACCAGACATTGACTGCTTAAACTGTATGCTTAAAGTTTCACATTTTGAGATTTGGATACTGTAGTTAGACACCAATCAAATCACTACTAAACTAAACTAGTCTACTACAATATAACTCCAGAAACTAAAACCTTAAAGATCACCACATAATTCAAACTCAATTTTTAACACAAAAATATGTGATTTAAGATCATCATATT
The DNA here is from genome assembly GCA_949634005.1 of Mallotus japonicus. Taxonomy (NCBI): domain Eukaryota; kingdom Viridiplantae; phylum Streptophyta; class Magnoliopsida; order Malpighiales; family Euphorbiaceae; genus Mallotus; species Mallotus japonicus. Next base: position 8,471 of record CATIWK010104177.1, read on the forward strand.
ACCACATTTTCAACAAACACAAACCCAACATGTAATAAAAAAAAAAATCAATCTGTCACATTAATACAAACCGACAATGCAAACTAGATCTGAAACTAAACAAAACCCCCTTCTAAGCAAACCCAGATTTCAAATTCCCCAATAATACCAAAACCCAAATATTTTTTTAAAAAAAATGCCAATAGTGAAAGAGAATGATAAAAAGAAAAGAAAAGAAAAGAAATGGTGGGTACATTGCGAGAGATCTCTTCGGCAGCTTTTTGAAGATCTGAGAGAACAGTGAAAGGAGAGAAACCCCACCCACTTCCCCATCCTTTACTGCTCTGCTGTGGTTTTTGCTCCTCTGTTTCTTGGTCTTTTGCCGGTGGAGAAGTTTCCTTGTTATCCTCTTCCATTGCTTATAATATGTTTATCTATTTGTTAGAAAAGGGTAATCAATAACTGATAAGAATTTCTTTCAAATTGTATGCTAATTGTGGTTAGAAATATCTGTTGTTGGCGTTTGTTATTAGTTTCTAAATTGACATAATAGCTTTCTCCTTTTTATAAACGAAGACCAGAGACGCTAAGACATCAACATCAACACCACCATCGTCCTCGTCTGTGGGTTTGATTCAGCGTGTATTCTAAGGAAAATTGCAACCAAAACGATGTCGTACTATAAGCTTGAAACGACAGCGTTTCTTTTCTACCATTTCCCTTGTAAATTCAACTCCATGTTTTTACTCTAATTTCAAATTGGACCCTTTTTTTTAAGCCAAATTGAAACTTATAACTTTTTTTAATAATTAAATCCTATAACTTAAAAAAAATTAATTTAAACTGTTAACTAATAAATAAAATAAATAATTTTTAAAAATATATATATAACATGATTATAAAGTTTTAAAGTTATTGATAATTTTTTTGATTTTTTTTTAAATTTTGAAAACTTTACAATCAAGTAATATATATTTTTAAAAACTAACCATTTTTATTTATTAATATAAATAAAAAATTGATAATTGACTCAAAATTGGATTTTAATGGTTGAATAAAAAAAATTTAAATTTTATTCACCGATATAAATTTTTAGGTCTACCCAATAATTTTTGAATCTACACAATAATTAATAAATAAAATGTTTTCATTCAATTCTTAAAATAAAATTTTAGATCAATTATTAATTTGCTATTTATATTAATAAGTAAAATTGGTCTTTTCTAAAAATGTATATCACTTAGTTGTAAAATTTTTAAAATTCAAAAAAAATAAAAAATTATTTTTGTACGTTTAAACTTATAAAACTTTATAATTAAATTATATATATTATTTTGTAAAAAATATCAATTTTATTTATTTGTTAACTGTTAAAATTAATTTTTCTAATTTATAAGACTAAAATATTAAAAAAAATTATAGGACTTGATTGTACTCACCAAATATTTAATATGGTTTAATTTTACAAAAGAAAAGTTCCAATTTGACTCAAAAAATATTTATCTAGCTTTTATCTATTTATAATTTATAATTTAGGAATACGTATAAAAAAAAATTATCCTGTGGTTGATGCATTTTCATTTAAAAGCTAACACTTTAATACCTTATCAACTAATATCATTAATATTTTATAATAAAATTTTAATATGATGCTACCTTTTAATAATAATAATAATAATAATAATATTTTACATTGGTTTACCATTAATATAACTACTTAGATACATTTTTAAAAATATAGTGAACTTATTTTCAAAATTATTTCATTATATTCCTAATGAAATCAAAAATATATCTTATTTCTATTTATTATAAATTTATTTTAGTTGGTTAAATGTTATACTACTTAATAAATAATTTCACTATTAAAGATTTATATTATTTTAATATTATATCATATATTTTTAATAATTTTATTCAGTAAAATACTAAAATGCAAATATAATCAAACAACAGATTTTTTAAATGTTACAAAAAAAATCATAATCTTTTAAATAAAAAAGCATTTAATTACATTATATTTTACTATACTTTTTCCTATAATTTAATAATGTCAACATAACTAACATACATATATATTTTTCTAAGAAGTTCTCCTTTTTTTTATATGTTGATGATTTGATATTAAAAATTTAAGGTGGTAAAACTTTAACTAGTCATATATTTGAAATTAATTTTTTTTTATTATTTGATGAAAATACTGAATTTTGTTGTTTATACATTAAAATTATTCATAAATAAATGTACTTGTAGGCGGCGAGGTTTAGCGTGCGTCCAAGTGTTGGCAACTACGGCACTGTGTGAGCTCAAGGCCCACTAGGAAATACAAAATGGGCTTTGAAATCCAAATTGGAGATGGAGTCGCCACCCGGATAAAAGCCGGGACACACTTATAGCAACTGGATCCGCGGAGGTTCCCAGAAGCAGTCATCAGAGATCGGATTTGGAAACTGGGTATGGGCCTTGAATGCGAAACTGGGTATGGACCTTGAATGCCCACCTGACTTTGTGGTTGGCCTCTGTTTATGTTTTATACTTTATTACCTTTAATTATTAAATTATTTCCTTATTAATGTGAGTTGTACACGCTTCCAATTTTACAATATTACCAACTTTGCACATTAGTCCTGTTTATATGCTTATTACCCTGGCATTTAAATAAATAATGGGAATAAATATTACAATCATTCATTCCAAATAAATGGGATAGGGGATTAGAGATTACAATGATTTGTACAATTATTACAATAACCAACTACAATGAAACCTCTCAAGAACTAAGTAGCTGCCTAATTACATAGTGATTAAGAAATCATCAAAAACCTACAACAAATACGGTTAGTTCATCTCAAAATAAACAGTGTATTCACAAAATGTTTCGAATTGAATTTGCATAAGAAAAGACATAAATGTTCATCTAATCATGAATTAATTGAAACCAAGACCCTAAAATTAAAGCAATCGCATGCAATATTGAAAACATCATGCAACATATACGGATAAGATACATAAAATAAACCAAAAAGATACTAAAACGAAGCAGACTTTCAGAGAACTCTGGCCGAGAGGCGATCGCCTCTTTAAAGGGGCGACGCCCAGGAGGCGATCTAGGATCGCCACAACATCAGGAGGCGACGTCTCATTGAAGAGACATCGCCTCATCAACAGAGATGGAACTACCTACGTGCCTTGAATCCTAAGAAACTCCGAAACAAACAAAATTTATACAAATATATACAAATCAAGAGCTGATATTCAATAATTCAAGCAATCATGCTTCAACATAGCAACAAGTAAACAGCAAATACCAAAAATAAACCAAAGTTCAAGCAATTGATGTTTTTATTCAAAATAAGCAACTTAAAAGCTTAAAAGTAAGGACTCTCACTGATTGAAGAACGTTTGAAGCTCTTAACTCAACTCTCAGAGTTTAATTTGATGGTTTGAATGCAAGAAGACTTCTTCTCCTTCAAAGAATTAGACTCCTAAGCTTAAAGATCAACTTCTCTTCTCCTCTTTTCTTAGTTTTCCTCTTGTTTTTCTCTTCTTCTTCTTAAAATCCTTTTTTTTTTCTCTCTTTTTTCCTTCCATTTTTTATTTTTTCTTTTTAAAAAAATCAGAACCTCTCCCAAAATATCAGCCTAAACCCCCGCTTAAGCCTCCTTCTTTCACTCTCTCTCTCCAATTTCCCCAAAATCAAGGCTAATTCTCCACCTTGCATTTTTCATCATTGCTCTCCTCTTTTCCAGCTAATTTTGTGCCTTAAAAGTTTTTATTTTCGTCTAAGCTACAGAGGGGAGATAAAAAAATGGGTCCATTTGTGTGTTTAATGCAACAATAAATAACATTTATTGCTGCAGGGGACAGGTGTAAAGAGGCGACGCCTCATTACCGATGCTCATGGCTAAGAGGCAACGCCTCTTCGTTGAGGCGATCGCCTCTTCACCCAGGACTGGCCTAGAAAAGCTTGGGCTTGGGCCTGGGCTTAAACTAAAGGGCTAATGGGCCTGGACTTAACTTGTGAGAAATGGGCTTGATTCAAGGATTTTGGGCTAGATATTGGGTTTTAGGTCAGGCTTAAGCTCTCAAATTCATTCTAAAGAACATCTCGGGTCTTCCTGCATTCGATATTCAGACTATCTCATCACTGGACTTTTGTTGTGGGCCAATCAAACCGAGGGTGTCCACAGTACTATTATGTTCTTAAAGCTATATTATTATTATTTTTATTTTTGAAATATATATATATATATATATATATATTTCAAAAATAAAAATAATAATAATACAGCTTTAAGAACATAACAGTACATTTATTCACACACACACACATATATATATATTTTTTGGTCAGGGGAAGTGGAGGATCATAACCATCAACTTCTAAATTGAGCCCACTCCGTGGCTGGAATTAGTCAATTCTAAACGAGTAGCTCAACATTTAATAATGTCACAAGGATTTTGTGGGAAGAGGTTGAGGATATATATATATATATATATATACCTTTGAGTCATTGGCCTGGTGGCTAAAGGCTTAAGGGTGTGGGTTGGAGGATGGGGGTTCAATCCCCCCTTCCCAAATGTTTTTAATTAGTGGCATATACTATAAAAATGTTTAGAATATGCGACTTTTTTTTTTTTTTTGGAAGCTTAGAATATGCGACTTATGTCACTATGAGTAAGTGTCACTAAGCACTAGAAACTACTAGTCCAGCGTCTATTTAGCTAAACTAATGCTAATAAGTAAGAAGTATTAGTTTCTCAAAAAAAAAAAAAAAAGTGTTAGTTGACAACAGTTATTGTTCCCTCTTAGCTAAGAGTTGGCTATTGATTAATATTAAATTTTTGGTAAATTATTTACAGTTATACTATTTATGGAGGTATAGTTGAACCGAGTTGAGTTAAGTTTTAACTATTTCGGACTTGATTTGTTTATAATCGAGCTGATTTTACTATATTAAATAATGTTCATGAGTTGTTTACGAGGTTTAACGAGTTTAAACCAACATATAAAATTTTTTAAAAAATATAAACTATAAATTAAAATTATCCATTAAATTTTAAAATAAATTATTTACTAATTAAGTTATAATATATTTAATAAAAATTATAATTTTAATTTAGTAACATATTTTTTAAGATATTTTATATTCATTATGAATAGAAATTTATATATTATATACCTTAAATCAAATTATTATAATACACAAATTAGTTCACAAGTTTTTATTCGAATTCGTTTATGATATTCATGAGTCAATCTTTATATAGTCTGAGTTTGACTTATTTATTAAACAGTTTCCTTATATAATTTCAAACGAGTTTTTATTGAATTAAATTTTGAGTAGCTTGCAAGTAATTTGACTCATTTACAACCTAGTTAATTGTTTATATGTTGAATGATTATCTAAATATCAATTAATTTTTAAAAATTTTTAAAATATTAGATTCACTATTGTTTGTTATTTGTTATTTATTTTTTCAAATTACAACACCTAACATGTATATTAAGTTATGTTTATTAATTTCTATAAAAATATATTTTACATCTATAAAATTTAAATATTAAAAATAATACTATTAAATATAATAAAAATATATTTTTAGTACCTTCTTTAATAAAACATATCTAATACATATAAATACTGAAATATGAATAAAAAAAGGTCCTAACATAGTAAATTTGGATATCTCCAAAACAATTGTTCAAAAAAATTAATTAAAAATATAAATAAAATAAATTAACATAATAAAAATATAATTGCTAGTTTAATTTAAATTAATAAAAATAAATTAGTAACCACATTTAAATAGATAAGAATAATTTTGTAATTCTATTCAAATAAATGGAAGGTATTCATGAAAATCCTTAAATTCGACTTGATATAAAGATTATCCTAATAGTTATATGAAACACGCTAATGTTATATGAAACTAAAGTGAAATACATTTGAGGTGTCATTAAAACGAAATGAAGGAAAATATTAATAAAATGTATTATTTTAGGCGGCGGGTCCAGTGTGCGCGTCCAAGTGTTTAGCGAGCACGGTACTGTGTGGCTCAAAGCTCACTAGGAAGTACAAAATAGGTTTAAAAGCCTAAATCGGAAAATGAAGTTGCCACCCGGATAAGACCCGTGATATACTGTACAACAACTGGATTCCACGGAGAGTCCCAGCAGCCGTCCTCAGATATTGGGTTCGAAAACTAGGTATGGGCTTTTGGAATGCCCACCCAACCTTGCAGTTAGCCTCCGTTTGTATTTTGTGTTTTATTACCTTTAATTATTTAATTATTCCTTCATTTACATGCGAATTGCAATTGCCTCCAAGTAATTTCCAAAATTTTACAATTAAGTCCAAGTTTGCATTAAATTCCAATTGCATACAAATTAAGTGTGGTTCACAACATTTATCACAAATAATGCAAAATATAAATGTAAATATAAAATAAATAAAGTCAATGCGCACACAAAGAAACGGGGGAGTAGAAAAGATTACAACTTTTTATCATGCAATTCAGATAAAATAAATAAATGACATAATTATTAAATAAAATCCAGAAAATAGTCAAATTGCTATTTCATTATTTTAGTAACCTGCAAATAAAAATTGTTGATTCCCATAATAACCCTACAAAGAAAACAACATGATTAATTTCCTAAAAGAAATGAAATAAAAATTATATTTAATGTGATTGCAACTATAATTAACAATTAAAGAAATTGTAACAAACAAGTTAATTAACATGATAGGAAATAAATAATTAGTGAAACAATAACATAAATCGAAAAAATAAAATAAAATGTAAAGTAAAATATTAAGTACAATTAAACATGCAGGAAGGTGGACAAAAGAAACGATTTAATTAAAATAGGGGATTTTTTCATAAATACCCTAAAAAACCACCTTAACAATTAAAATATCCCAACTTTTTTTTTATTACTTGCGTACCCCAAAACGCTAAAATAATTATTAGCGTACACCCTTTTAACGTAAACGACGGAAAAAAAAAGCAAAAAAAAAGAACAGTGTTTCTATGCTACGCTCTCTTCCCCTTCTTCCTCTACACTCCGATAGCAACAGTAGCACCACGTTGTGACAACCACCGCCTACAACTGACTCAACTCTCCAATTTCCCTGTCGTTTGCTTCAGAATCGTGTCCAATCTTCA
>CATIWK010104191.1:0-28028 GCA_949634005.1 Mallotus japonicus
GGGAAGTGAACCTCTAAGATGGCAGTTATATAGAGCTAAATTATTGGCTAAAAAGGGAAATGAGGGATCTTACTCTGAGTCATTCAAGAATTTAAAGTACATTCAAAATCTGAGACTGATTAACCCTGGAATAGTTGTCAAATTTCAACATTATGACAGGTAGAATTTAAATGATATTCCAAGGTTTAAAAGATTTTTTTTTCGAAGTAATGAAGATAAGTTTCTTAGAAGGTTGTAAGCCTTTCATTGGCCTTGATGGTTGTCATTTAAAAGGTCCATTTAGGGGTTGTGCTTTGCTCAAGGCTTCTATTACTTTGCAGGCTCCTCAAAGTGAAGACAATACACTAAGGCATGCCTTTTCAAGGAACAGAACTTCAAGATAGACCTCTTATAGCCAAGGAGGATCTACTTCTAGTGGCAATCAAACAAGACAAAGGCCACATTTTGTAACACAATTACTTAATTTTATGCCAAATTTAGTGTTATTGGCAAATTGAAATATCTTTTTGTGGATAATTAACAACGTATTTTTGGCTGCTTAACTTGATGCAAAATTGGGTGTTGTTGGCAAATTAACAATGTATTTTTGGGTACTTATATAGTTCACAAGATGTGATTTATTTTAAGAGTTGTACTCAGGCATTGTAGTGAACAAGTTGTTATAGCATATAATGCTTCAGTACAATTGTTAGCATACTTTTTTATTATGGAAATGAAACTTGATATTTCTCAGACTTGTCATATTTATTAAGATTTTCTTTTTTTATTTTTTTTCTTCATTTTAGCTTCTCAGACTTGTCAAATTTTAAAGAAATTGAATGCTAGAACATTTGAAAAAATGACTATTGCACTGATATACTTTAGTAACAGTTAGCACTTACATAACTCAAGCATCTAAGAACCATATACTTTACTACCTACCTAGATACAACCACTACCACTTACATAACATTTAAGAAGAAGCTTCCTCCCATCCTATAATTAACAACAAAAGCTCACTCTTGTACATAGGAATTTTTTCTTAAAAAAGCTTCCCCCTCAAAAGTCCCTTCACTACTTAAGTAGTAATTCATACAGTTTTAATTCCTACTAAGAAGAACCAAAATAATAGCAAACAATATGATTAACAACATAACAGATCCTGCAAGTAAACTCCTCACATAACGAAGCCCAACATCAAATTCTTCAATTTCCCCAAATAGCCTTTGATTTTCAATATGCAAATTCATAATATCATCTTTTATGTCATTGAGGAAAGCAAATGTATTGTTATACAGATTCATCCTCTGTTGATAATAAGGACTGTCATTTCCTGCACTTTGACTCAGTGGAACTGTCACAGCTAGCCGACACCAACTAAGAAATCCTATGCATTTTTAAGATATACAGTAATAGTACAACCGGTTCTTATTTTGATCATTTTTGCAAATCTTGATACCAGCCTTCTTTCCATAGCCGCAATTTATATTCAAGTACCGTCCTTCCCAACTACTTTCTCTTGTCCTGCTTGATTCAGACATTGTTGTGCCTGCAAATTAAAACCCTAATCTCTATTTCAGCTTCAAAAAAAAAAAAAGAGGAGGTAGGTAAATTATAGGAATGAAAGGATGTAGGTATATTAGAGGAATGAAATTATTCTACTTATACTCAACTATATAAGGGCATTTTAGGATTTAAGAAAAAACTTTTTACCTCTAACCCATTTTGAAACCTAAAATTAACGGATTATAATGCACAATTCTAACGAAAGGGGAAAATAGTTAACAGAATCAAACTTCATGGGGTATTTAATTGACTTTTAAAATAGCATGGATGAAGTAGTTAGTTTGAACAAACCTCAGGGGGTATTAGTAATTTTTCCTTTTTTATAAAAATGAAGAGTAATGTTTTAGATGTAATAGAATTATAGCCCTTGTTTGGTTCAATTCCATCAAGGAATTCATTTCTTTTGGAAATGAATTTCAAATGGAATTCATTTGCAAATGAATTTTTATTAATGAAGTGTGTTTGGTTTAAATGAATAATTTATAAAATTCATTTGAAATGACTTCCATATTTTGTTATATTATGTTTGGTATAAATCTTGAATTCATGTTTTTATCAAATATACCCTTTTAAATATAAAGATGCATTTGAAAATAAAAGTAAGGAGGGGTGTTTTAGTCATTTAAAAGTATAGACTTAAAAAATGTGGAATTCATTTGGAAATTCCAATCATTTTGATAGAATTTGGTTTAGTTATAATGAATTCCACAAATTTAAAAATTTGGAATTGCAAATGAATTCCATACAAAATTCATTTAAACCAAACATATATCATTTGGATTTGCAAATGAATTCCATAAAATTTTGTGGAATTCATTTATACCAAACACACTCATAGTGTTTTACATCTAATAGAAATATAAAGAGAGACACTTATCAAATTTTAGATTTAATGACATTGGAGTTCAGCATTGAATATATACTACTTGCGAATCCGCTGTAAATAAAATGATTAAATAAATAATTGGAATAAAATAATAACTAAATAAATTAAAATTTAAATATACCATTTTTATTTTATTTTGTTTTCTTTAATTTTTGTTGCCATAATTTTTTAGTTATAATAAGATTTGTTTTTAGAATTATTATATTAGTATTGAAGTATGTATAATAGTGTTTTAGTCAAAAAAAAAATTATAATATTAAGTAATTAACGTAATTTTTAAAAATTTTTTAATAGTTTGGAAAAATATTTTGAGTGATTTAAGGTAGAAAAATAAGTAATATATGAATACTTTTAGAATTTGAGTAGTATTGAAATATGTATAATAGTGTTTTAGTTAAAAAATAATACTAAATAACTATGGTAAATATTTTATTCTTAATAAAAAAAAATTAGGATGTTTAATAGGTTCACACATTAGCTTTTAAAGTGAATATTCAAATATAAAGGTGACACTTGTCAAATTTTTAACCTAATGATTTTAGTAAAAGTTAAAACACAAATGTATTACATTAACTTTTAATTATTAACTTTTAGTGAGAAATTTAAATTAAATAAAAATCTAATTTGAAGATATCTTTTTAAAAACATCAAATAACCTAATCGTTCCCATAATATAGAATTTAACTATGACTAAAATTCAATTAAAAAACTAAGATTCACTTAAATAATGATATACAAGTGTTGTGTTTTGATTACTTAAGATTAAAAATCAAGTAATTGTATAAAATTTTGCATCAAATAAATAGTGAGTAAGAAGTTGAAACTACAATTTGATTTAGATTAAAGAAAATATATATTTAAAATAAAAAGAAGTAGAACATTTAAAATTTAAAAAATAAAATATTTTAATTAATTTAAGATGAACAATAAAAATAAAAATTAATTGTGTAGGGTTGTATAAAGTTAAAAAATACTATATGATAATTTATTTTTAAGATGAATAATAAAAATAAAAATAAAATCTACCCGCAAATTGAGCAAGGTTGATTAATATTTAGAAAATGCAATACTATAATTTTTAAAGATGAACATTAAAAATAAAAATAAAATTTAATTATGCATTGTGTGAGGTTAATTAAAAAGTTAAAAGAAAAACACTGTAAAATTTTTAAAAATAACTAATAAAATTAAAAATTAACCATAAGTCACGATTGGTAAAAAAAAATTAGTATTAATAATAATTGTATGAAGTTGGATTAGTTTTTTTAAAAATCCAAAATATGAATTTTCATTTATAACTTAGGGAAAGAGGAAGAAGATGGGTATGTTGATGCAATTAGAGGATTCACATCTATGTAACTCTTACTTTTTTGTTGTAGCAAATCAATATGAACAAAACAAAAACCTTCATAAAGAGAGTATAAACTTCTAAATGAAATCTAAACCAAAATTAACAAACTATTATGGATCTATATGAAAGCTAAATTATTTAAGTGATATACTAAAATAAAAGAAGAAGATGGAGATGTTTGATCGCCATAAAATTTTATATTTTATTTAAAAGAATTTAAATTTTTTACCACTTAAACTAATAGATGTTGGTTATTTTTAACCACACATCGTTATTTTGATCACTATTAACCACACATCGTTCAGCTATATTATACAATGCAACGTAAAAAATTTTGACCTCTTAACCTTTATGATTAGATTTTTGTTTAGTTCATGGTCTGACTGCAAAAGAAGAATAAGAGGCACATGTAGTTTTCTACGTCTAATTGAAATCTAAACCAAAATTAATAAATTATTTATAAATCTATAAGAAAGCTTGTTAAAAGAAAGTACTGTTGATGGCTGTGCCAACCACTTGAAAAATAAGAGGGTACTGTTGATGGCTGTGCCAACCACTTGAAAAAGAAGATGGGTACTGTTGATGATGGTCATGCGGCATATGTTCATACCGATGAGAATTATCCTAATGAATACGAAATATTTTTGAAAAAAAGAAATATAGATATATTTTTTAATAATGTCCTTTTACCAACTACAATATGATTTCATTGATTTTTTTGGAGTATAATAAGAGAAAATTACTATTACTCCTTTGAGATTCTGTCAAAACTCAAAACTATTAATTTATTCTTATATTTTCAAAAGTCAACTAATAATCCTCTCACGTTTGATTTTATTAACTATTTCCCCTTCTACTAACTAAATACCCCTCAAGTTTGATATTTTTTATTGTAAACCTAAGGGGGTATTTAGTTAGCAAAATGAGAAAATAGTTAATAAAATAAAACTTAAGGGAACATTTAGTTGGCTTTTAAAAATGCAGGAATGAACTAATAAATTAGAACAAACTTCAGAGAGGTGATTGTAATTTTCTGGCATAATTAATGAATTCATTCATTTGTGGATATAGTAAAAATTACATCATTTTGGAGCTGGTTATATAGTTGCCTAGGCATGTTGATCCATTTATCTCCTTTGCACAACAGTTAATCATTCTTGGATAGTGATTGGAATAGACAATTAAAGTGCAATTTAAGTCTATTTCGTTCTTGGATTAAAAGCTGCATCACAGTTTGTTTTTATTTGGCCTTGTGAATGTAAGTTCCACCGGTTGACTTGGTTTCTTGTTATGGGAACTATGCTTCTATGAGTCTCAGATTTCTATTAGCTCTCTCCATTGCTAGTTGATCTTGGACACTATTGCTCCTACACTAAAGGGAGTTTGCTAAAACATTTCTGTATTTTTGTGCTTCCAAATTTGCTAGCATGTTATTGCTGTTAATTCTAATTTGTGCTCCATTTTTTTATCTATCAAATACATCTTTCGCGTCTAGCCTACTTAAAACGGATGATAAAATATTATTTCATATGATCAAGGCATTTAGTAGAGAGAAGAATTCAATCTCTCCCCATTGGATTATGAGACTTAACCATTCAATTACTTATTCAAAAAAAATTAATTAATTAATTAAAAAAATAAAAAAAAAAAACACCTTTGGCCACATATACTTGTACTAATAAATATAGTACTTCCCTATATTTGGGATTGAATCACACCACAACTTAAAAAAATCTATAGATGTTGAATAGATATCGTGGCGCGACGTCTCGGGTCCTCTAAAAGATAAAATTTTTAGGGCAATATATATATATATATTTAAACGTCTCTATCAAGTCATCACATATCACCCTTCAATTTTCATTGAAAATTTTCCCTTGATTCCTTTTCATTGAAAATTTTCATTTGATTTTTCTGAATAAAAAATTTAACTTACGCTTTCTATATCAATTAAGTTCATAATCTAATAAAAAATAATAAAATTTATATTTTATTATTTTATAAACAAATAATTTATTTTAAAATAAATTTAAAATAATTTACACTAAAAATTAAAAATATTTCAATGGCGGTCATAAAATAAATTTTGTATGTGATTTCAATATGAATTAGAATTGGTATAAATAAATTTCATAAAATTTTATTAAATTTAGTTACAACTTTAATTTTATGTGTTTACTATAGATGAAAATTCATTTGCAAAATAATTGGCAGTTCAACAATGGATTCTTGGGTTGATGGATTGTGTGTAGCAAGAAATATCGACTACTAATTTCTAGAAAACGGTGGTATGAACCTGTTTCAAGAAATTTCAACTTGCGCATTTTCTGGTTTCTGTGTGCACTGTTGATAGAGAAGTTATTTGCTGCTTCAAGAAAGCTCATGAACGCTGACTATGATTTATAAATTACAACAACATACGCAAATGTAAATTTCTGTTGCCTATGTATTTTTACTATTTCCCTGTAACAGCCTTAGACCACCCGCTTGCGATATTGTCCGCTTGCGATATTGCGATATTGTTTCGTTCTCCTTCCAAACCAAACCGATGTGGGATATCACATTCCCAGCCAAATATCATATAATTATTTAATTTTTAATTGTTAAATACAATTAAGTCTTGTTGATATATTAAAATATCGTTGTTTTTTATTTTGACTGGAAAACCACCAAACTCCAAATTAATCTAGTAGTAGGATAGAAATTTCTTTCAAGAATTGCAGATACCTTACAATAATGCAACTAATAACACAGAAAGCATGCTGCTGCTGCTTTTCATATGGTATGAATTCCTTTATGCTTGGCAAGCTTCTATTGCTTTTTCAGGTTAGGATATTGATTACTATTTACAACTAACTTGGTCAAGTTGGGTTTTTACTTATGCTTGCCTATTAAATAATGAGCTTTAATATACGAGCTTTTATTGAGCCGAACACCGCTCGTTTACACCCCGATTAGTTCTAGCTTGCAAGGGTCATCCAACAAAAAGCTCTCTATCTTCCAAATACAATATGCTTTTTTTTTTCTTTTTTTTTTTTCCAGTGAGCATGCAGTCAGTTGAATTCATTTATTATATTATACTTGAGATCAGATATGGTAACTAGTTTTACTGTAAGATCTACCCTGTATAGAATCTGATGATTACCGTCACCTAAAATAATACCAAACAAAATAGAATAACCTGCATCCGCTCTAAGAAAGCTCATGAAGTCATGAACACTAATGATCTATGTAAATTACAATAACAAGGAAATGTAAAAGTTCCTTTTTTTTTGTCAATTATCGTTTTCTTGCCAAATACTCATCCGTGTCGGATAATTTAATTTCTTGACATCGTACAATTCCTGCTGCTCCTCCAGAGCACAGCCATCTCTCGCTACCTTTATTTACATTCCATCTCACTCTATGCATTGCGATAATTTTTGGCGGGATAACTTCAACTTCACTAGCAGCTTCTACTTTTTCATTTTCTTTCTGCCGTCTGTCATCGTGGCTTCCATCAATGCAAACCAATGCTAGATCATCCCCTCCCATTTTCTTGCTGATATTTTTTGATTTTGATTTAGTTCGAGCGTCAAAAGACGCCAGTGTTTCATCTGATTCGGATTGCATACCTGGATCGTTGCCATAGCACAGGGCTGCCACAAGTTTGACGAAAATTTATGACCTAAGAGATGAAGAATGGACACGTAGCAACAGAAATGTAGTAATGAAATTGCTTAAACATACCCAGTAGTTGATCTGCAGGTGGTGCTTTTGCAGCCTTATTATTAGCTCTTTTCGTGAGACTTGACTCTAATAAACTTTTCATGGATCTTGGATTGTCCCCAACATTGTTAACTGGCTTCTTCAAAGTTAAGGGGGTATCTGGCAACGGAATGTTAACTGTAATAGCTGCGTCATCTTTACTCAGGGATCCAACCATAAAATGTGGAGTTCGATTCCTTGATGGGTCTTTCTCTACTGCTTTTCTTGTGAGCTGATCAAAGACAAAACAAAGTTCTGATGATGTTCTGAAGAAACTTAAACTGCAAACATCTGCAATGCACCACTCTTTCAGACTATTGGTCATGAATAAATTGAGTAAACACACCAAGATTCATAATATTGTGGTCAACTTTAGAAGCTAAGTACACAATGTTCCTTTAAGATACCTCTTGGGCCTCCATTCTGTGTTACGGTACAAAGTAAAAATGTACAAAAAAAGAAGGAAGTTTTTTTAGATGGACTCAGAACAGTCATTTAAAAGAAACAACAAATTAACAGACTTGCCATTCATAGGTTAGTAGGGGCAACCCATAAATGTCCAGGTCAAAATATGGCTTTCAAGTTCGAAATAGTAGATGAGTTATGATGCCATACACACAGAGAATTTTCCAGATCCCTTTCTTGTGTCAAAATAATAATGAAAAAGTGTTGATGAAGGAAAGAGAGAACTACATGCAATTGGAAGAGTAACAACCACTAACTTCATGTTATGCTAGAAAACAAAAGATCAGCTAACCTGGAAGCGGCAAACAGTACCATCCGCACTGCAATATGCCACCATGCCTATTGAAATTCATGAGTAATCAATTATATAAAGGCGAGGCAGAGGAAAAAAATAAAGGAATTTAAGTTAAATTACAGCAATTATTCTGAAAAGGGGACAGTTTATAAAACAGTCCAAAATTTTCAACAGGAATATTTACACTTTATAGCTATTTTATACAAAAGACTTCTCTAGGTAAAAGCATTGCAACATGCAAGAAGGCATGTAAATGATGCATACAAATCATAATTGACAAAATAAATTGACAAAATAAATTGACAAAACAAATGATAGTCAAGCAAAATATTGACAGAAATGTTTATAGACAGAAGCATCCTAGTCTGAAGCAAATTGAACCTAGGATCCAAAATTTATTTGGGGCATGCACATGCATATGCAACTTCAGACCATTTTGAAGTGACAGATGACTAAAAAGAGAGCAAAAAAAAAAAAAAAAAGCCCAATAGTTTTGCAATATTTAAATGACCAGTCAAGGACGTTTTCAGCTTAAAATAGGATTCTTCATGATATGCACTCAAAAACACAACTAGTGGTATCCTCACATCACATCACCCTCCCTTACAAATAGGCAGATGCAAAATCACATCCTCAAATAGTATGACCGAATGGAATTAGAAGCACACAGGACATACCTGTTTTTCTTGATACTTGAAGGCTCCAGACAGCAAAGGATGAAAAATTGAAAAGAACATGCAATCCTTGTTGTTTAGGCCCAACAGAAGGTTTTCCATAAACATGGGCGTCATGTGCAGCCTTCACCAAGCTGAGGAGTCTCATTGTTCCATCATCAAATGATAGCATAATACAACTGAAAACATGAAAAATTAACATTTCAACTATAGGAAAAAGTTTCATAAAAGAAAACTCCAATCAATGTTCCATTTGCCAAAAAGATTGATCCAATACCTTGGATCTGGCAGCCAATCCAGACTGTAAATGAATTTTGGTGCTGGATGGAGGTCCCATAAAGGTCGGAATGGATCACTGAAAAGGCCAAAGTACATCCTTATTGTGGCACGTGATATAACTGTACATCAAATTTGAATATGAACACCTAGGATCTCTGGAATCTGGACTCTGTATGCTTGTACAGTTACCTAGTTAAGACTTTTATCTGAAGGATAGAGTACAGACAACAAACACAAACAAATTCCATACAAAAACCTCAGAAAGTCCAACTCTGGCTGGCTTTTTATACCTAATTGGAGACAAAAAAAGATGACGGCCCTTGATATTGAGAATCCAGTCAGAATACAGTTCTAGACATTATAAGGACACAAATACATGTTAAGATTATAAGGCTATATCCGTATATCCAAAGTATCCCGATAATGCATGGGGCCAAACCAACAGGGATGCTCAGAAACCAGATAGATACAAAATCAATGAAGATGGATCACTTTTCCTTTTATTTTAATATTACATATTAAAGTAGAAATAACTCATACATAAACGAATCAAAGAAATACACTCATGAAATTTATGCCTGCTAATTTTATTGAACTTTCTTTGGAGGCTTCAGCATCTTATGAGAATCTTATATCATAAAATTTCGTTGCATAATAGTTCAAAGGATCGTGAGAAATGTAAACATGTTTTTTAAATCAGTCCATCTTAGCTTTCTGTCATAAAAAGGAAATTTCACTTTCAGTGTTACAAGCACGCCTTTACTGTATCTTACTGTAGCCCAAACATGACAGAAAAGTTATCATCAGCACTCCTATTGAAAGTGCAATTAAGTCCTACATAACCACATGCTAAAAAATCTATCTCCAGATTAGTTGAAAAGAAGAGCAATGGTGCACTTGCAAATTAAAAATGAATAAATGCATAATTGGGAGCAAAATCATTAAAAATATAGCACCTAATTAACAATTTAAAGCAACAAACAACAATATGTACCGTATGTCCCAAAATTTCAGGCCTCCATGTCCACCAGTAAGTATAACATTTGCGCTCTCTTTATCACTGAAAATTTTCAAAAAGTAACGTCACATATATGCACAGCACGAGCAAGAGGGCATTCTGGAACAAGTACTTTAGCTGAAAGCTGCAAATTTATGGCCTTTCCACAAAGCATGACACAGTTCCACAGGAAGAAGCTTGCATTGGATTGGCAAACACAACATTATATGAAATACTCTGGAAGACACAGATACTTCACATTCCATTTGGATGCATTATGAACATAATACACGTACTGATATCAAACAAGTTGTTAATCATGCATGACTTCTAAAAAACTAAATAACAAGAATTTTGTAATTATAATATGGATACAGGATATTATTAAAAAAGAAAGGATCAAAGAAAAAGCACAGGATAAATTTAATAGTTATCACACTTGCCAATTAGTCCGAAGGCAATAATTGCCTAAGTTGACAAGATGGCCTAGCATCTTTTGCAAATAAGTTGGATTGTATTAAAAAAAAAAACAAAAAAGAAATAAGGAAAGAAAGAGCAAAAGGAAGAATTTTTTTAAAATTGCTAATTCTATTAAATGCCGATTCCTTATCAACAATTGATAAAGAAGCAGCTTAGTCCTCTATAATAATCTTCCATCCTCACAGTTGAGGACAAAGAAATACAAAGATTGGTCTCATTTAATTCTTCATCCTGATTCATGATGATTCAGATATTTCCTTGGTATTTTCTTATGATTTTGTAACATTATGCAACATCCAGTTTCAGAAACACATTGTTTTAGTACTGTTCGAGAAGTCTGCTCTGTTTAGGAACTTGTTCACTTAAAGGTTTAGTCATAAAAATGGAGTGACATTTTGTCAATCCAAAACCCACCTCCAGAAACCACCCCTTTCTAGAGAAATTTAATTCCAGAAAGGATTGAGTGAAACAAAACATTTTCGTATCTCAACCAAAATGTTTTCAGATTGCCTTTTAGAGCAGGGATTCTTTGAAATAACACCATGAAAGTTGCAATGCCATCATTTCACAATTAAAACAACATTGTGTACACAAGTTTGTCAATGAAAGTTTAACAGCACAAGAACACTCTTCTAGACAAGACAGGTCAGATGGCCCAATGACAGTTTTGCAGATTACCAAATATAATCACCAGCATCAATGATTTGCATTGAAATAAATAAACAATATCTAAAATATATAAAAACACTAACCTTTCAATTGGAGCCCATGCGACTGCTCTAATAGGAACTGTATCCGCACTGAAACACAGCAAAGGCCTTGTATCTGAAGCATAAAAAAGTACAAAAATGAAATACTAAGAGTACAATTTATAATAAATATATGCATCGATATAAATCATATCTAGAGTGAATAAGCACAAATGATATTGAAAATACTCAAGTCATTACCTCCAGATGAGCCTCTCACAGAGAACTTCCACAAAGCAACCTGGAAGTTAGTGAAATGGTTATATCATGGTTAGAGAAGAATATCCCCTTTGGAAGCATCAAGCTAGGAGTTCAAAGAGTTTTACTTTTGAAAAAGAGGCTAGGGGGTTGGTCCATTATTTAGGTATTAGGTCTTTATGGCTACTTTAAATATCCATAAGTTGTAATTTCTACAGTTAGGATTCATTAGTTTCAGAGTTTTGAAGGATGTAGAAGGGTTACTTTACTAATATTTGCTGGCTTTGAAGTTTGTTGTCAGGCTTGGTACTACTGTTCTCTTGATCTCTTTCACTCTGATTCTGTTATTAATCTCTCTCTTTTTTTTCTCTATAAATGTTGCAAAGAACATATTAGCTTTCATCTGTTCAAAGATGAAAAAACTGAGAACCTGAAAATGCAGCATTTTCTCATTGCCTTTTAGAATAATCATATCATCCTTTAACTTTTTTTATGTCAAACCTAATCCCAAGACAAACTTGGGATACTTTCAGAACTATGAAAATTTTTTCACTTCTGACACAATCTAATAAGATTAAGCGACAAGTACAATAGCAGAATTGCTAAATCTGATTGGCAAAGGGAACTGGATCAACTAACAATATCCAATCAACATGTGATTGTCCACATCATGTCCAAATTTTTTTTTTTTTTTTTTTTTTGGGATGGAATAGTTATGCATGAACAGCACAGTAAGCATATTACCCTTCAGCAAATACACCTATTGATATGCATATTTTCTCATGTATGCAAAATTATGGCAGCAACACTCTTCTAGTCACCAAGATGCTGGCTGACACATGATATTATTATATCTGACAAGAAAATTTAGATAATTGAGAAATTACCGTTCCGTCATGGCATCCTGCAAGTAAGAAATCATGAGGGTACGAAGTTGACCACTCCACTGTCAAAGGAATGCTGCATAGAAAATTGTGTGCATGAATTATACCAAATCAAATAAAGCATAGCCATAACAAGGTCAATGAAGACAGATCTATGGGTCATGACAAGACCACAAGATTTTTGTAGTAGAAGAATTTGATATTTCCATACAACAGAATATCTTAATGGATCATAGCATTCAATTGTGCAAATCTATAATCCCCAATGCCCAAATCTAACATCCAGGGAAAAGGATGAAACATTGCATTGAAATCATTTCATTCTTTCTATCCCTAACTTATCAAAAGGAAATGAATTTCTCTTCCCTTCTCCCTCCCCCACCACCCCCCCCAAAAAAAACTTCCATGAGAGTTATTTTCAAACCTAACTGCATGAGCTTAAATTATATTCTTAAAGGTTCTCACTCTACAACAATAGATTCTAGCATGCAATGGAGACTATAAAGAAACTACCAGTATTTTAGTTTCCAAGTATATCTATTGCATACTTACATTATTGTAATTAGCCAATACATGTGAGAAATGAAAGATTTGATCTACCTTACTAGATCTATGAAAATCTTTTTTTCAATCCAACCTAAATTTTATACAAATATCAAGAAGATAAGTAAATTACCACTGCATTACCCTGTGCTTAGAAATTGAACCTCGAAATACTGGCTCCAATTTTACAAATCGAGGATCTGTACCTTCTATATGAAAAGAAGAATATATAACTTTTGTTATATGGGGGAGAGGAATATCCCACCTGCAATTAAAATAGAGATCATGAAATAATACCACATACATTCACTGCTATTGAATCATAAACTAGAAATCACTAACTAGCAATTGCCATACAGAAAACCAAATCAAATTCATGGAAAAATTTGAAAAACAAAAAAGCATAATGACAATATTTAGTTGCACAGTATAACAGTTTGAGTTTACTTTGATTACATTTTCTAAATGCCACATCTCCAACCCCTATGAATCACATAATTATCATTCACCTATTCATTGCTAGCATTGCAACAATGAGTTATAACGGTTTCCGTTGCATCCCTAACTAGTCTATTGTCCTTCTGTCAAACTTCATGCTAAATGCCTAAATGCACTAAAAATCCAACTTGCAAGTCAAGATATGCAAATATCCTTATTTCACATTACATATAGTCGCTAATAAATATTCATATTCGAAAATCAGTGATTTGGCCCCTGCTCAAACAGGTTAGTCGAATGCCTCACAGAAATAGAAAATATGAGCAACAAAAAAATGTGAAAGTGTTAAATCTTGACTTGAACATATGACTTACACCTCCAGGATTCCATTTCCTAGCAAGACAGCAAGATAACCCATTCGATGGTTGCATTTGGAGTTGGATTCAAGACAAGGCCGCCATTTTGCATCCCATGCAACTTTTCCATTATGAGCTAAGCAGAACATGAGTCTTGGCAAAGCCACATCCACCGGAATAGAAGAATCAGTGTTGATATTCCCAGAAACATTATCCACATCACAATTAAGCACTGGAGGATCCTCTTTACGATTCTGCTGAATTTGATGGTTCACAATGAAAGATTGATCATGTTCGTCTGGAGCCAACACCAGTGGACATGGAACACCAGCACCTTTATTGGCAGCCTTAGCCTTGCTTTTCAATTTTCTACTATGGCCACTAGTTTGAGCAGTTGAATTACATGCAGAGAGATGTCCAGAAGAACTTTTTCTTTTGTTCCCCCTGTTTTTAGGAATGGTTTGTTCTTGTGTATTCTCAGAAACCCCTTCTATAGCAAGCAATTGAGTTGATTCTTCTGGGTATTTGACAGAAAGGACTCGAATATGTTGACTATTGCTGTCTAAATGATCAACAGAGTCATTATTTCCCTTGTTTCTAGGTCGTCCTCTTGACCTCTTAAATTTAGTAGAATTCTCCATCATGGCTTCATCGTTAAGAGATTCTTCTATTTGTTTCTTTCTAGGTCTACCTCTTGGCCTCTTGATCTGATTTTTGGCCTCAATAATGGGAGAATCGTCTATTTGCTTCTTTCTAGGTCTTCCTTTGGATGGCTTTACAAAAGTAGATTTTTCACTGCTGGCATCCTTGTTTTGAATTCTGCATTTTGACTTTTTTCCTGGATCTGGTGTCTCTTCACCATCCCCACTGTTATTTAGGATACACCATATTTGAACAACACCTCTGCCAGTAAGTGAAGCGCCTATCTTGTGATAGTAAGAATCAAAAGGATGAGCAGCAACGGCAACATACTAGAAAAGAAAAAAATACTGTAAGGAAGCCATAAACATAAGATGTGCCAGGTAAACTCTCTGATATGTTCTACCTTCAGTCATGCATATGCAGTAACGTAAAAGGATATTTAAAGAACTGCATAACTACATATTGTTATGGCATGGGGAACAACAAATGTAAAGCATGCAAATATAATCTTCAGTATTCGTTTTAAATATCTCAAAACAAGGAATATTTCTAGTTAGCTTGCCATAATTTATCCACCCATCAAATATGAAGTACTTAATTAAGAATGACATCCACTGAGGAAGGAGGGGAAAAAGTGGTAGGTTGAGTAAAGAAAGAGAGGAAATAAATACCTCACATTTTATATGACCAGCAGGCCTTTCATCAGCCCTAGGACACCAATCCAATGCCCAAACAGACCCTCCAACGTGCATAACAAAGTCTTTACTGCAATAATAAGGAAGGAAAAAAGTTTGAACATAGCAAAACTTGATAATGTAGCAGTTTTGGGACCAAAGATTACTAAAAGGCTACAGGATTGATATATTTAATCCTAGAATGTCCTAAAAATCAAGAAAATTGTCAACTAAAATGAAACAAATACAAGAAACGCCTATTATTTCTGCTGGTAATAGCCCACACAAAAAACACACAATTCAATTTTGAATTGAACCAATCTCATCTCACGCTAAGAAACTTGAAGCGAAAATCATACAATTGAAAGAGCCGTAAAATTCACATACCTAGAATTTGAAGCTGCATTACTCCTATGCAGTTCCTCTTTCTGCAACAGCACCAAACCAAAAAAACAAATGCCAGTATTATATGATGAATATCTGCATAATAAAAAAAACAACTAAAAAAATCAAACAGACAGAACTAAATAGGACACCAAAAAAGGAATAACACCATCCGTAATTACCACTGGAACAGCTACTGATGAAAACTGTGGTAATAATACTTCACCTAAAACATCTTTCTTCTTAGAATCTTCTACTTCACAAGCAAACCTAACTGTTTTAGGTTGATAATTATAATGCCTCCATTCCCTGATTACAAATATTCAATCAAAAAAATAACAAAAGCAAAACTACAAAAATTGAATTCATAACCAAAATTAATAGTACTGACCTTAAAAAAGTAATTGAAGAAGATAAGCATTGAATTTCAGCTTCATCATATGAAACAGTGTTCTCTCCACACAGCTTAGAAATTTTGTCAATTGCTTTGAAGTGATTGTCAATTGAAGTATCAAACAGTGAAACCCTAATTTCTGCATCATTACTATCATTATTACTATTATTACGGCTGCACCGTATTAATTCTTCTCTTCCTCCTTCCATAATTTTTTCTTTTTTGTCGTCAACAATGCTCTGCAGATTTATCGATTAAAAAAAAAAAAAAACTGTTTCACTCATTAATATTTGAAGTTGACCTGAAAATCGAATTGAAATCTGAGATGAAGAAAAAATAGAAAGAGTGGTCACTTCTTTACACAAATATTCTGCATCAACAAAAAATACAAACTTTAGCCTCAACAAAATCAATTAAAATCTCTAATAAATCAGAAACATCACTACTCATTTCCTTACTTTTTCATGAGAGTCTCCGCTTCTTCATCACTGACCTGACTTCCGGAGAGCACCTTACTCATTCTATTTGACGGCTGATGATGCAGCAAAAAAAAAATAAATAAAAGAATGAAAAACAAAACTTGAAGCTATAGATGAAAAATGTAGTTTTGATCTACATTTAATAACTAGTAAGATATATATATACATACATACATACATATACATATGAATGAAGCACATATTTCTTTATAGATTAGATACTGGTCTTGTAATATGAAGCTTAGAAGGAAATCAGGCTATCCTGCAAACTCCTAAAGAAAATTAGGACAATTGTTGTCTTTATGCATATGTTGGTACCAACAGCAAAGTTTCCGCCTGATGCATGACCAATTTCTACCTAATTTCCTCATCTTTATTTCATATGCTATCAAAGCACAAATCACAATTTCCAGCAGATTGGTTCTGTTCGTTTCAAACTCGAATATTAAGAAAAACACAACAGAAAAAAAAAAGACAAAACAGAACAATAGTAGTTGAGCAGCCATCAGCACTACCCAGCTAATTTTGCTCTCAAAACTAAACAAAAACACTTAATTAGCACCCTCAGCTCTCAAGTACGAGCTAACAGAAGCAGCAAAAAGAAAAGAAAGTAATGAAAAGAAACACATAAATAAGCAGCAAGAGATCGGTGTTACAAGACCAGTAATCATCCAAATTAGTCTTACCCACAACAATAGCACCCATTTTCTTCACAGCCATTGCATCATACGGTGAACCCAACAAGCACACCAGCAAGAGGACCCAAATCTTCACCCTTATCAATCCTGTCATCAATTTCTTGAGCTTGTTTCAACACATTGTTTGATACGTGCAGGAAAGAATTGAGTTAGGGTTCAGTGAGTCTGATTCGGGTAAGTAATTACTCCGCGAGTTGAGTGGCTGTGTTGTGGCGAGAGAGAAGGGAGTGACGGGAAATCAGATGAAGAAGAAACGGGAGCGAGGGCAGGGCAGGGCAAGGCGGGGAAAATAAAATTCGGTTTAGGTGTGTAGGTTAGGCTCGTGGATCAAAACTAGATGATTTTAATATAAAACCAGGTAGTTTTTGTTTTATCAAAAACTATGTGGTTTTATCGCCCAAAAAAAAAAGTATGTGGTTTTATGTTAAAACCATGCAGTTTTAACTATATTTAATAATTTAAATTATATCTATTTAATATTAAATAATTTTATTTTTGAGATAACTTATAAATTATAATTAAAATTATTTTTATAATATTTTATAATTTGAATTATATTTATTTAATACTAAATTAGTCTTATATGATAAAATTAAATTGCTTTCTCATATTGAAATTACTTTTAATATTAAAACTACATAATTTTGAATTAAAACTACGTAGTTCACAGTAAGATTATATAAAATTAAATTATAATTTATAATTTAAATCATATATTTATGTAATAATAATTTTAATTCATGTTGTATTTACTTAATACTAAATTGGTTTTATATGATAATCCTAAATTGCTTTTCTAATATTGAAATTACTTCAAATATTTAAACTATGTAGTTTACAATAAAATTATACAAAATTAAATTACAATTTATAATGTAGATCATATATTTGTGTAATAACAATTTTAATTAATGTTACATTTATTAGTATTATATAATAATATTAAATTACTTCATAATATTAAGATTATTTAGAGTAAATATTTATTTGTTTTTATACTAAGCTATAACTAATCCCAATAATTAGTAATCTAACCTTAATTATAGTTAGTAACCTTATAGTAATCTTATAGTTGGTGATTTTAGTATTTAGTAATCTTATAGTTATTAGGTTCATAAGTTAAATTTATTTATACTTAATAGTAATATTATATACTAAAATTATATACAATTGTTATACCATGGACCCCTGTTCATATTGCAACATGGACCCCTGTCCATATTGGGTCCAAGGCACGTGCCAACTAAAAAAACACATCCTT
Organism: Mallotus japonicus; assembly: GCA_949634005.1. NCBI lineage: Eukaryota > Viridiplantae > Streptophyta > Magnoliopsida > Malpighiales > Euphorbiaceae > Mallotus > Mallotus japonicus. Next base: position 18,420 of record CATIWK010104191.1, read on the forward strand.
TTTTTTAAACGTTTTTTGGTTTTTGTAATCTGAGCTACGTTTTTATAGCTGTTATAGCTACTGCGCACATATGTTAGTTTCTTGCCTATAAGTATCCAAGTGTTTCTTTTACTACAGTGGTTAGATGAGTTCTATGGTATGAGATCGATCTTGATGAAGTACCAAAATCTGATACTTTTGTGCTATACTGATCATCTAGCAGTATGTTGGAGGATTTGATATCACGATGGAAGATTGAAAATGAAGCTATAGAATGCATATATGCTACTTCACATGCGATTATAAACTGATGCTCCCATGAAAGCAAAGATTCTTGGTCTTTCTCATGAATATGATGAGAAAGAGTTCAACGGAAAGAATTGCAACTTCATTTTATAAATTGTTCGATTTGGTTTCTATTGACGGTTCTTGATTTCTTAACAACAACTATGCTACCATCATATTCATGAGAAATATTCATCATATGCTACCATCTATTTAATAAATATTAAATATAAATATAAATTTATTAAATAAAAATTAATATTAAATAATGCATATTCATTACTTAACTAGTATAAGTTAATCATATTTACACTTCAGGTTCATTAATTAACTAGTATAGTTTTAGTAGATAAAACATGTAAGTTAATTACTTAAATAATGCATATTCATTAAGAATGAACTGTAAATTCATTAGTATTTTCCTACATGTTCATTAAAATGAACTGTATATTTATTAGTATGTGCCTACAAATGAACTGTATGTTCATTAATAATGAACTGTATGTTCATTACTATTTGCCTATAGATTCATTAGTATTTGCCTATAGATTCATTAGTATTTACCTATAGGTTAATTCATTAAAAATGAATTGTGTATGTTCATTAGTATTTGCCTACAAATTCATTAGTATTTACCTACAGGTTCATTAAAAATGAACTGTATGTTCATTAGTATTTTCAGTAAATTATTTTTTAAAATTACTTTTTATGTTAAAAATATTATAATTATTTATTTTAGAAATTATTTTGATTTATTTACTAAAATATTATTATAATTATCTATAAATAAACATTATTTATTAAAATATTTAATTTTTAAACATTACATGCTAACATTTTATTTATTTGACAAATTTATAGTTAATTAAGTTTCAGTTATAAATAAATAAAAAAGTAATTTTTTTTAAGGAAATGGGTAACTTTTATTAATGAAAATTCAATTTTGAAAAGAAAAAATCAATTTTAATTTCTAGAAAGAATTTAAAAAATCAAAGGACAAATAATTTTGGTGAAACATATCTGGCTAATATTTGATAAAAAAAAAAAACATAGTTGGCTATTAAGGAAGTATGATGTTCAAAAAAAAAAAACAATACGTGATGTTAAAAAAAAAGGCGTTGGCACGTGTTATGGACCTTAGCCCATCTTACAAGATGGACAGGGGTCCATAATATAATTCGCCAATTACATACATAGTTTCATGTGAAACTACTCAAATTTTAACCAAATTTAATAGTAACTTAGTATTATGTAATACTTTCTATTCTAATATATTTACTTGATATTAATTTTGTAGGATAATAACATTGTTAGTTCTATAAATTATATCGTTTTTTCAATTAAAAACTATAAGAATTTTTTTTTACAACTAAGTTCTATAAGTTTTTAAAAAGTTTACCGTTAGTCAAAGCAATTTTTTGTTAGTTAACCCTCAAAATCAAACTTTTTTTTTTACATTTCAGTCCTAAAACTATAAAAAAAATGTCATTTTTTATATTTTAAAAAAATAATATTTTTCTTTATTTATTTATGACTTATTTTATTATTTAACTTTTATAATAACTATATAACTCATTATAATAATTTCAAAAAAATTTAAAATTAAAAAATATTTTTAAAATTTTATTTTTTTATTAACAATGATAAATAAAATTAATTAAGTATTTTTATTATTTTAAAGATATAAATTTTAATTAATATATCTTAAATGAAGACATATTTTTTATACTTGGATATACTCAATTATTTTTGTCAATATTAGAATTTATATTATATTTTAAATAAATTTTAAACTCAATTGTATCGTAATTAGACAAGTTTAAAACTATTTCTTTAAATTAGACAATTTTGCAAATAAAATTTGAAGAATAACATATTTTTATTAATAATTGTATTTATTATTATAAAATATAATTAATTTAAGGTAAAATAGAAAATTTTGTTATATTTTATCTTAAAATAATCATTTTTATTATAACAAGTAAAGTTATAATAAGAATATTTTAACTCATTTCATTGTTCAAATATTTATTATGAAATAGCCTAGTTTAAAGAAATATTTTTCAAAAATTTGACTAACTCAAATTTGATTGAGTTTAACAATTTTTTAAAATGTAACGCAAATTATAATATTGATAAAATTAAATGAGATTTATCTTTAAAAAAATATTTATTCATTTATGATACATTAATTGAAATTATATATTTACAAATAATTAAGTATATTTAATTAGTTTTATTTATCATTATCAATATAACTAATAATTTAAGAAAAATATAATTTTTAGTTTTATTTTTTAAAATTATTTTAGTGAGTTATGTAGTTATTATGAAAGTTAAGTAATAGAAGAAGTCAAAAATAAAAATAAAAATATTATTTATTTAAAATATCAAAATTATATATTTTTATAATTTTAGGACTGAAATGTAAAAAAAAAAGTTTGATTTTAGCGGTTGATTAACTGAAAACATCTTAGACTGACGGATAGGACTAATTAATAACCTTTTTAAAACTTATAGAACTTGATTGTAAGAAAAAATTTCTTATAGGATTTAATTGAAAAAAATGATATAATTTGTTGTTAACTTATCCCTAATTTTTTTTGTTAATATTAATTTATATTATAACTAAGAAATATGTAATTTTTATTGCAATTAATAGTTTAATTACATTTACTTAATATTCATACTAATATCCATCAAAATTATGTAATTTGTTTAATGCTAATTCTTGATATTAATACTAATTTATACTATAAATATGTAAATTTTTATTACAATTACCAATTTTATTAATACTAGTTTTACTAAATTTAATGATATTAAAACCATATATTAATAGCTTTTTAATTCATATTATGTTTAATTAATATTAATTTTACTATATTCAATGTTAAATTAATATTATATTTACTATATAAATTTATTATATATAATTTTATCACTTAATACTAATATTACATTAGTATTATATAATATTTGTTTAATAAATAAATTATATTTATTTAATACTACTACTTAATAATAATATATTATTAAATTATATTTAATTGATACTAAATGGGCTAGTTCACAAACTTTTTGAACCAATTTGTTCGTGTGAACTTGTTAAACGAGCCTATTCACGAGCTTCCCAAATGAGCCTACTCACGAACATGCTAAACAAGTCTGTTCACGAACCTGTTCACAAACTTCATAAATGAGAATGTTCCCGAGCTTGTTCGCGAGTTGGTCCATGAACATATTAACGAGCCGATTTACGTGTTTTAATGAGACAAACTTTAAGATGTTTGGCTCCCATTGGTTTATCTTCCAAGCTTCAAAATCAAGTTGGGGCTCGACTCATTTAACTTAATAAACAAACTCGTATGAGCTTTTAACGAGCTAAGCTCCTTTCGTTTACACCCTTACCCAGAGATATTCTAACCAAAAGAAACAACCAACGAAATAAATAAAATGAAAAAATTTAGAATTAAAGGAAAAAAAAGAATAAAGAAAAAACAACCACTAGTCACATAGAATTAGGGTTTCATGAAAATCAAATAGCAATCATTCTAATTTATTTATTTTAAAGAAAATCATAAGAAGCTTAAATTACAGTAAGAAAAAAAACTAGTCTCTCTTACTAAAATAATTTTGATAAATTTAAAAGACAATCTTGAATCTAGAATGAGGAAAATTAGATGGAAAATAAATGGAATTTGTATAAAAATCAACAGCAGATTGAAACAACAACCATTTTCATTTGGGAATTTAATAACTAAAGACATGCATTAATTAATCTGCGAGAAAATTATGAGAAGAACAAAGAAATCAGAAAAGGAAAGAGGAGAAGGCAGGAGATGAGAGAGGCAGAGATGGCTGGAGTAAAAAGTGGAAAAGATGTTTAGAGGTGTAATCAATCCTAGCTTTAAAATGCTTGGGCTTAACTAAGCTAAAAAGAAATATGTTCGAGCTTGGCTCGAGCATAAGAAGGTTTTTATATATGCAGCTCAAGCTTGAGCCGAGCTCGAGTTTGTTCACAAACCAAGCTCGATCTTTAATTATTTGTATGCTCATTTATAGGCTCATTTATAAGCTCATTTATGAACTCGTTAATAAATTAATTAAGAAGCTCACTTATGAGCTCGTTGGGCTCGTTTGTGGGCTCAATACGACCTAAAAATGGATATGTGAAAAACAAATATGAAATATGTGAAAAACTAGCAAACTAGCACAACAAATTAGAACACCCGAAGTAAAACAGCTCCAGCACCTAAACTAATAGAAGATCGAGAAACTTAAGGACAATTTCCAACTCTAAGCATGCTAGAAAAGTACTAATCAAAACAAACCCTAAGCACAAGATCAATATGTTCAACGAAAAATAATTATTTTCTCAAAATTACAGTAGAAAAAGCATCAATCATTGGTAAAGATCCTGAAGCTTATGATGCTACTTTATGGCTCGCTTTAAAACCTTTCCATGAAGAACCTAAATCACCAGAAGAGCTTCTCCATGACTTCCATTTTTTTACTCCTAGAGAAATAAGAGAGTACTACAAGATTCTAAGAATATTAAATCTAGTGAAGACTCAATTCTTCTTTGGAGGAATAGTTTGCAACTTATATGGTCTTCTTTATCAGACTTTTTCAGACCTATAAGAGATTTTACTCATTTCCCTAAAGCACCCATTTGATGAGTAAATGTTGCCCAAGCACAAAAAAACAATCAAAATCAGTAGCTGATAGTTGTTTTTATTCAAAATAGCTGCAGATTTGATAAACTCTATTTTGAAGTTTTTTCCCATTAGCTGATAGTTAATTTTCATTTATTTTTTATTTAGACTATTTTACCCTTATTAAATAACTTCATTTAAATTAAATGTATGTAATTAATTTTTTATAGTTCATAGTTGTTTGGACTCGAATTTAATTTTGGGTTAAATTATAAAGCCCATTGATTATTCATTAATTATTGACCCAATTTTGATTAATTAAAATACTTTGAGGCCCAAAATAAGTGAAAAGCCCAGCTCATATCAATGCAACTTAATAACTAAGGCAGAAGATTCTGGAGATGGAGACAACTATTCAAAACAGCTTAGGGAATAAGGTTACGTTTGGGAAGTTATGTAAATTTATTTCCCCATGAATGGAAAACTTTTGAGCTAGATAATTAATTTGGGGAAATAAATTATGCAACTATAAAAGGATGCAAAATGATAGAAGGAGGACATACAACCAATAATCTACAATCAACAACAACACAATCAACCAATCCAATCAAACACTACCAATCATCATCAACAATCAACCAATTCAACAATACTTATCAATTAACAGTTATTATTTTTTTCTCTAGTTTACAGAATATAAATATTCTTGTCTTGTTTCTTTACTATTCAGTTTGTAATAAACATTTTTATCAATACAAAGTTTCTTTTTTCATTGACTCTACAACACACTCTATCTAAATTCACAAAATCTTTGTTGAAATTCGAGAAAATTATGATAAAAGAGCTCAGGAATCCACATCGTCTAAAAGAAGTCAGGTTGAAAATGCACTATAAGGGGGGTGAATAGGGCTAAAGAAATTAAAAAATAATGATTAATGTAGTTTAAAGAAAATTAAGGAAGATTAAGAAGAGTAGAGATTGAGACACTTGAATTAAGGAGTTCGAATTCTTAACCAATCCTACATCTCCACCTAACTTATCCCAAAGTTAGGATTTACAAACCACTCACTTCAGTCTTATTCCCAATATTGATTATACAAGAGTTTTTCAAGGCTCAACTCAAACCTTTACAAGAGTTTTTCAAGGCTCAGCTCAAACCTTTATAAGAGTTTTTTTAAGGCTGAACTCAAACCTTCACACAAATGAGTTTTTCTTGGCTTAACTCAAACCACAACCAAAACCCAAGTATTTCAATGGCTAATACTTAAAAAAATTCCTTCTAAACTTAGTTCCTCACTTCCCTTTTCAACTCAAGAGATAAGAAGAAGAAGAATCTAAGTCTATCACACAACCACACTCAATAACTTGAAATAAATAAGAGAATTAATGAGCTTTACAAATGCTAAGAATAAATTAAGTGCTCAATCAAAGTGTGTAACTCCTCAAATGAAGTTTTCAGAGGTGTATTTATAGAGGGGACTTGAAATCTAGCTGTTGGAGGCCATTAATTACATCCCCAAGCTCCATCATTCTTTATTTAATAAAAAATAGCCTTTTGCAGTTGAAATGCCGCTCACGATCGTGAGGGGAGGCTCTCGGTCATGAGCCTTGAAAGATATGATCGTTGGAGCTTTGACTAGCCGTTAAAGGGCTACCCAGGATGACCCTCACGGTCATGACCTGCTCCTCACGAGCCGCTCATGACTATGAGCAGTGCTAGTGAGCGGCGTAGACCCTTAGCTCGATTCTTACTCTCTTCGGGCTCCTACTCGTGACCATAGCTCTCGGTCATGAGGGGAGCTCATGAGGAGCATGTTTGGCTTGGAAAACTTAACTTTTGAGCCTCTAAATGCATCCTTTTTTATCCTAACTTATAAACGAACTTAAATATAAATGTTAGCAACAAAAATTGATTACTAAAATCAAAACCAATATGGTTTTGAGATTGATCATAACCTTGATCATGCAAAAGGTCAACACAAATTTTTTTCTTTGAGGAATTAATCCTCTGGTACACTTGCACAAATTGCACCAATAATCTTTTAGCACACACCAAAAATTAGAGAAATAATTTTGGCATGCTTAGTGGGATGTGTTTCAATAAAATGACATGTTACAAAGTGGAAAATAAATGTTTGAAGTTGGTTACTGAACCAACAATTCACTTGCAAAAATATGTGATCTATGGAAACAAATTAATGAAGGCTTAGAGCCTTAAGGCCTTTCTTAGACCGAGGTACCTTTTGGCTATTTAGGCTGAAATTCGATGATCATTAGTGCTCAAAATATTCTCACAGAAGGAATGGACTCAATATTGCAGATAAAGAGTTCTCTCCAAGACTCTATTCGAAAATTCAATAATACTATGCAGAAAACTATGCAAGTGATGAATAGTTTATTTGCTATAATGAATGAAGAACTTTCCAAACTAGAAATTCAAAATTTTGCATCAAAAGTAGTGATTCAACATTAAAAGGAATCTGAACATTCATCTGCTAGACCAAATTCTAATAGAATCTAGAATCATGATGATAATAGTAGGATAAATCTAGGCTTGCAGCTTGAGATCCATGACCAAGAGATTGTTCATCAAGAAAGAGGCCCGGGGCAATATTTCTCATGAAGAATAAGCAATTCCCCAGAGCCAAGAACCATTTCACTGGATCAAACACTAATTCCTCAAGGCTAAGAACTAATTCCCTATGGACCAAAGCAAAACATAAGAGGTGACATTTTACTTGAGGAAAAATCAATTTTTAAAGGCCAAATACTGGTTCTTGAAGGTCAAATACTAATTCATCAATCTCATTTGCCTTCTCCTCAACCCCTAAGGGCAGGAGTAGACCTGAATGTAAAAAAGGAGGCAGTATTTATAGAGAAAAATCCACTTTCTTCACTGGCATCAGCCAATTTTGTCAATATGGATCCAAAAACATTGCTGGATCTAAAAAAGAAAATGGAGAAAGAGGAGGTAATTCAGCCTTCCAACGTGAATTCAAATAGGCTCAGGAGCTATTGGAGGTCTATTCATATGGAAAATGCCCAACAACAGAGAGACACTCAACTCTAAACAAAAGGGCACCTGCTCCAAATGCTTTCAAAAACAACCATAAATTCAGGCCAAGGAAGGATGAAAGGCTTGTACTAAAATTCAACCATGAATTTATAGTGCCACAACTTGTTCCACCAAATAAGCAATGGCATAGGGTGGTAGATAGGAAGTTTTCTTAACCATTGACTCATACACATAAAAGAAGTCTACAGAGACAAAAGGCATTTGAGAGAAAGTAGAAGGAACAAAAGATCTAACTTGGTGTGAAGGCCAAATTCAGGCCTAAAGCTACAGAGAATTCACTTTCTGATAAAAAGGAGTCCATAATGCAAGAGGCTAAGAAAGATGTCATTGAGATTCAGAATACTTAGACAAACATTTTTTACTGGCATAACTATATAGTCCACTAGGTCGGATTAACCTAAAAGGGTCATACTAGAGAAATGATTAAGAAATATAACTAATGCAATATTAGTGTTACTAATTAAAATTATTGGGGATAGCAAAAAGTCTCGTAATGCCTTCTTTATGTTTGATTCACCTACAATACTAAGTTTAGAGATGGACTATTTTTCACTGAAATTGAAAAATATTTCCCACTACGTGGGAAAGTAAAAGCTAAATAAAAAAATAGTTACTGTGAAAGTGCCTTAGAGAGGGGGGGGGGGTGAATAAAGCAATTGAGTGAAAATCAAAATTAAATCAAATTGAACAACAAATTAAAAAGAATGTTGAGAAGGAAGAATGATGAACACAATTATTTAAAAAGTTCGGATTCTCAACAATCCTACGTCTCCACCTAACTTATCCCTAAGTTAGGCTTTTCAATCACCCACAATCTTATTCACAAGATTAAGATTACACAAGAGTTTAAGGCTCACTCTTTCAACCTTACAACCAAGAGTTTCCAGGCTAACTTTTAAAACCAATTCCTAAGTGTTTTAATGGCTAAACACTTAAACCAATTCCTTTAGAATAGAATTTCCCATTTTCTAAACTTAGAAAATAGAAGAAAAAAATATCTATTCTAACACTCACCAAACTCTCACAAGAGTTTATAAAAATAAGAATGAATTAAAGAGAATTTTGAGAGCTTAATTGAATGCTTAAGAGAGAATTTGAATGATCAAGTGTTTTAACTTCAATTGATCTCTAGGAGGTGTTTATATAGATAAACACTCAAAAATATGGTTGTTGGATATATCAAATATGTCTCCAATGTCTATAATTGATTTTTGAATAATCTTGGACTTTTTGCAACTAAAATTACAGTCACAGTCGTGAGGAGGAAGCTCTGGCTCATGAGCATAAAAAATGTATCCGTTGTGTTCACAAATATTTGTTGAATGCTGCCAGGTCTTCTCCTCATAAGTTGGTCATGATCGTGAGGGTAGACCGTGAGCGGCGCAGACCAAAAGAGTTAAAATAGCTCAAAATGAGCACCAACAGGGGACAGCTAGTGACCGGCTCATGAGACGCTCTTGAAGCTCTTTAAGATGATCAAATCAGCCTAAGCTTTCTTCATAAAAGTTGTAGTTATTTGTCTTAGATTTCCATATCATTTTGAATAACCTCAATTGGACATCTATAGCTCAGGATATTGCTAAAAATACTAAGAGCTACACAACCTATAAT
>CATIWK010104201.1:0-18455 GCA_949634005.1 Mallotus japonicus
GATTGATTTGAAGAATCAAATAGAGAAATTTGGCAAATAAACCAAAGGAGGAAGAGACTTTGTTACTTGAGCTACAAGGTATGTCAATACACCCTTGAAGTTGTCGTTTTACATATTTGGGTGGGTTAAAGGGTTTGGGTCATCGGGTTGCTATAATGGGCACCGCTTAGGGTTTAACGGGTTCTATGAAGGGTGAAGAACTGAGTTGTTCTTAATTAATATCTTAAACATTCAATGATTATGATTTTTCAAAACGTTGATGCATGCGAACTTTAAAATTTCTTTATAGGTATAGGTTCTGTCAATCTTAGAGTTTACCATGGGGGATAGTGGGTCAAAAATCAAGAAATGATGTATACTGGGGGGACAGTAGAAGAAATGGATGACTTCGACTTAGACCGTCTATCGTACTTCGAATTGCAGTGGTACTGCAAATCATGGGGCTACAAAAGAGGTTGCAAGATGTGGTATAAACTTTGGGGAATGACTGGGAATGAGCCTTTTGAAGAGATTTTGGAAGATACAGATATGAGTTACATGTTGGATTATAACAAAGGATACCCGTATTTTGAAATTTTTGTGGTTGAAATTCTTGAGCCACTGAATATAGGGATTCCTGTTAATGATAATGATCAAGAATTTGTATACATGCCCTTTGCCCCTGTTGAAAATGAACTAGCACTTGAAAATGGAGGGGATAGTGATTGCGAGATTGTGGATGATGAAGAATTTGATTCAGGGTTGAATGACTCTTTGAACTTGTTGTTTGATTTTAATGGTGTTTATATGGGAAGTGACAATGAAAATGTGGATAATGCAGGTGACATTACACCTGATTATGGTGGAACAGATGCAAGGAATGATGATTTGAATAAACAGAGTGAAAATGCAGGCGTTGATAATGCTGAGGGAAGTGGTATGGCTAGAGTATACAAGCTCGATGTTTTTGGTGATTTATGGGATAATGACTCACTTGGAAGTGATTATGTGCCAAGTTCTGATGAAGGTATATCAACTGAAGCAGAATCTAGCGAGTTGAGCATCGTGTATGATGACTTAGAAGGAAGTGATAATGACATTTTTTCAAATGTAGGGGGTGGTGTCCATTCAGCAGCTGCAGGGGCACATGGTCTTCATTCAGAAGCACCTGGTAAACCAAATGAAAAGGAATTAGCTGCTGAGAATCATACAGATGCTACACATTCTGAGCAATACCGAGATGCTGGTGTTGAGCATCATCCAGCTGAGCAACAGAGAGATGCAAATGCTGCAGCTGCTAAGCATCATCCAGCTGGTGAACAATCTGAGCAACAGAGAGATGCAAATGCTGCAGTTGGTAACAATAAAGGGGACCCTCGAGATGATACAACAGATCCAAAAGCAACAACAGGCCAAAATGACTTAAATGAGAATGATTTTGGTGAGTTTAATGAGCCTAATATAGATGAAAATGAATGTGGAAGTTTGAAGGGGTCAGATGATGAAGGCCTTGAGATATATCCGGATTTCAATAAAGCAACAGGTATGAAGGACCCAAAGTTATGCAAGGGCATGACATTTTCTGATAGGACAGTCTTTAGAAAAGCTTTGAAAGAATGGGCTATAAGAAACGGGTTCAGCTATGTTCTTAATAAGTGTACAAAAGAAAGGGTCACTACTATTTGTAAGATAAAGTGTGGATTCAGAGTTCATGCTTCAAAGCTTCGAGACTCGAATACCTTCCAAATAAAGACTTTCAAGCCTAAACATCAATGTCCAAAAGACTTCAAAAATCACTTGGTGACATCTGCTTACTTGGCAGATAAATATTTGGATGACATGAGGGACAATCTTGAATGGAAAGTTGATGCAATGCAAAAGACGATGCAACGACAACTTGGTCATCAAGTGTCATTGGCACAATGTTATCGAGCCAAGAGAAAGTGCAAGAAAAAGCTTAAAGGTGATGTGCAAGACCAGTACACAAAGCTTTGGGATTATGCTGAGACTGTCAAGAAGATGAATCTTGGCAGTTTAATCAAGCTTAAAATTGAGTTGTCTATTGAAGAAGAAACCATACCTGAGGGTGATAATAAAGGTACTTCAAGCATGACAAAAGGGATTATAGTGTTCCACTACCTTTATATGAGGTTGCTAGCTCAGAAGCAAGGCTATTTTGCTGGTTTAAGGCCTCTCATTGGCTTGGATGACTGCCATTTAACAACAACAATGGGTGGCCAGTTGCTAGGGATGGCAATGACAACATGTTTCCCTTAGCCTATGCTGTTGTGGACATCGAGTGCAAAGACTTGTGGGTCTGGTTTTTAGGCTTGTTATTTGAGGATTTTGGTTACCCATCTGAAACACGATGGGTGTTTATGCCAGACAAACAAAAAGTAAGCTCACTTGTTTACAAGTTTTTATATGTTTTTTTGCTTGTTTGTACACTTACTTACATCTGTTTTCATTTAATTGTAGGGATTGGTTAAAGCATGCCAAAAGACTATGCCAAATGTGGAACACAGATTTTGTGTTAAACACATGGTTGAGAACTTCAATCCTCTTTTCAAGTCAGTGGATAAAAAGTTATTGTGGACTGCAGCTGCTTTGACAACCATCAAATCATTTGAAGGTAATATGCAGAAAATGAAGGAGGGTGACCAAAAAGCATATGATTGGGCAATGAGTCGAGATCCAAACTCGTGGGCTAGGTGTTATTTCTCACTAAACACCAAATGTGATGCGATCCAAAACAATATTTGTGAGTCATTCAACTCATACATTAAAGAAGGTTGAGACATGCCAATATTAAGCATGATGGAGTGGATTCAAAAGAAGTTAATGAAAAGACATCATGTCAAGTACACTACAATGTTGAGATACAAGGGTCAGATATGTCCTAATGTGCAAGATAAATTAGAGCACTTGAAAATGGACCGCATAAATTACTTTTGAATAGCAGCTGGGGAATCAAAGTACCAAGTTGATTATTATAACATACAAACTTATGTCAACCTAGCTGATATGTCTTGCACCTGTAGGATTTGGGACCTAACTAGGGTGCCTTGTAAGCATGCCATTTCTGCAATTTATGCCAATCGACAGAGGCCTGAAGAATTTATGCACAAGTTCTTTTTAAAGGACACTTACTTGGCTATGTACCGCCACATAATCAACCCAGTGCCAAGCAAAGAAGAGTGGGAGAAGACTGCTTATCATGATATTGTGCCTAATATTCCAAGAAAACCTGCTGGGAGGCCAAAGAAAAAGTGAATTCGATCCACTAAAGAGCCAACCAACCTTTACAGAGTGTCTCGAGTTGGGACTATTCTATTCTGTGGAAATTGTGGCAAACAAGGACATAATGTGAGAGGTTGCAAAGCAGGTGTAGTGGGTGAAACGGCTTGGCAGAAGAGAATGAGATTGAAGAAACAAAAGGCAAGCGTCTTAATGAAAATCTAATGCAGTGTTCATACATTATCTTATTAATTATGCTTGCTTTAATATAAATATATTAATTGGTTTTTTTACGTTTTATTTTTAAATTTTTATTTTTAGGAATCAGTCAATGCAAGACGAAGTAAAAGGAGGGTGTCATCTACTACACCATCAAGTTCACAACCTCCATCTCAGGCTAATGAGCAGGTTCAGCACATAAGAATGAGTTGTTCCCAACCAACTTCATCTTTGTTCATGCAGGTAAAGCTTTGTTTTTGCTAATTTAGTTAACATATATGTTCATAATTTAATTTTTATTGTTTAATTTTGGTATGCAGGATGTTAGGAGAACTGGTCACAGCTTATCACAAGACTGTTCATGAGCAAGAAATTCCAGGGCTGCAAAATCTATACCAACCAATCGAGCTTCTAGAGGCACAAATGTACCAAGGCCTTCTTCTCAAAAGAAATGACAACTGCAATTGTGTGATTTTAGTGTAGTTATGCAAATATTTTGTTAACCAATAGTGTATAGCTAAACTTGGTTATGCTAATGAGTGCTTTTGGTGTAGTTATTATAGGCACTTATTTGCCATATTTTTTGGACAATGGGATATGATATTAGTGTAGTGTGATATGATGTGAATTGGTGTAAATGCAATAGTTGATGCTCATTTTAGACAAGTTTGAATGACATATTTTTGGTCCTGTTTTTGGACATGATTTACTATAGATATAAAGGTTCTATGCACTTTTTGTTCAATGGTTGTTGGCACTTTTTGCTAATTTTGTTATACAGTTTAAGCACTTTTTGCTCATTTTGTTATGCACTTTTTGCTTGTTTTGTTGGCACTTTTTGTTCAATGGTTGTTGGCACTTTTTGCTCATTTTGTTATATAGTTTAAGCACTTTTTTAACAGGTGAATTTTGTGAGGCTTTAGTATAGTTGAATCTGTGCTGGGTGAATTATCCTTTTCCCACATTTAGATACTTAAGTTAGTCTCCACTTGGACATTTCATCAAACACCTAATAAGCACTTTAACATTTACTAATAAGCACCTTAACATTGACAATCAAACCTAACACCTGCACTTAAACTCGTATATTACCTACATTCTCATGGAAAATATAAAGTTCCATGAGATTTTCTTAAATTAACTACATAAAAATTCCAAAAATTTACAAAAACCCATATAATTATTAACCCAACAAGACAATTTTTTAACCAAGCACAAGAACCCTTTTCACGTACCCACAGTTGCTTTTTCAGGACTTGCATTTCTTCATTCACTTTCTTCATTTCACCTTCGAATTGTTGAACTTACTGTTTCAAACCCGTTATTTCTACTTGAATTTCCACTTCTCGCACCTTACATTCCATTACTTCATCCTCACATAATTGAACTTTATCAATCAATTGGGTGATCATTTTAGGAGATGTTAGAGGATCAAGCCACTCAAAAAAATCACATCTTTGGGGTGAATCATACCTTGCACAGCCACGGAATCTCCTCGCTCGATTTTGGGGAGTCTTCGATGTTCTTCTAGAGAGAGGAATTCCACATCGACACTGATCTTCTCCACTATGTCTGCTACTTTGTGATGCTTTTGAATTCATCTTTGAAGCCTCTTTCTGATTTTGAGTTTCAGGGCTTCTGAATTCATCTTTTAGGGATTTAGAATTTTAAGGAATTTTGGTATACTCCCCCCTAGTGAGCTTACGACATCGTTCTTCATCTTTTAATGTTTTTTTTTCTCTTTCCACGCCATTGGCCACACTGGACGCCACATATGCACAGGAAACGATGTTACTGGGTTTTTCCGTTATTTGTTAACGGACAGTTCCTCAGGGTAGTAGAATGTCACAAAAAAAACCTCAGGCCCATATTTGTCAAAACCTGAAACCTCAGGGTAGAAATTTGTACTTTCCCCTTGTTATTATAAATACATGGAAAGTATTTTAAATTGGCAAAAATATTGACAGAATTATTGTATCTAAAACATAAAATAAACATTAAGTATTCTAAATTGACAAAAACATATATATAAAATTTCAAGGTATTTGATACAAAAGAAAATGGAGTGACAATTTTATTTTTAAAATTTTTAAAGTGAATTAAACATCTCTCTTAATTTTTAGCATCCGATAAGTCACGTCTTTTACATGAATTTATGTTTTGGGATTGGTTCTTCAATTTGAAGTTATAAGGCATTATTTTATATTTTCAAACACATTAGACTACTTGAAATCTTAAAAATGTTAAGATTGTATTTTTTGGTGCTTGAAATGTATTGATAGAATTGATTCTATTTTAGAATCATTGGAAATTGAAGTTATGACTTTATTTTTCTTACCCAAAGTTCTATTATTGCTTTTTAGAAATTGTCATGTTGATTCAAGCATACTAAATGTTACATCTTTTACACATTAAGAACTTGAGTAATTAATTATGTATAGAAAATTTGTTACATGTGAGTTGCTTGTATTTTGGCCATCACGTTCTGTCTATTCTTATAACTAGAAATTTATGAAATAAAATCCTAAAAATTATATTGGCTAACGCTTCACTTATAAAAAAAGAGGAAAAAATAAGGAAAAACAATTTTTTAGAAAAAGAGAAAAAGAAAAAAGAAAAAAGAAAGAGAAAAATAAAAAATAAAAGAGAAAATAAAAAAAAAGAAAAAAGAAAGGAAGGAGAAAAATAAAAAAAAAGGATAAAATAAAAATTTATAGAAAAGAAGTGAAGGAGAATTGATTAAAAATAAAAGAAAAATATAGGGAAACGGAAAAGAAACTAAAAAGAGAATATGGGTGCAATTTTAAAAAGGAAAAATGTTCAATTTGCACCATGAGTTTTTGACCTAAGAGTACATTGGACCTCTGGTTTTTTTTTTTTTTTTTTTTGCCCAATCAAAACTTCTATTTTGAAAATCGACACATATTGGAACTTTACTGATTACAATCAAATCCTATAATTTTTTTTAGTACAATTAAATCCTATAAACTAATAAAAAATTAATTTTAACGGATACTAACAAATAAAATTGATAATTTTTTTAGAAATATATATATAACCTAATTATAAAATTTTAAAAGTTTTTGAATTTATAAATATTTTTCAAAATTTTTTTTAAATTTTTAAAAACTTTAAAATTAAGTGATATAAATTTTAAAAAAATGATCAAATTTATTCGTTAATGTAAATAACAAATTGATAATTGACCTAAAATTTAATTTTAATGGTTGAATAAAAATTTTTAAATTTTATTCATTAGTTTAAAGTTATAAATCTACACAATAATTTTTAAACCTACACAATAATCAATGAATAAAAATTTTTATTCAACTATTAAAATTAAATTTTAGGTCAATTATTAATTCGCTATTTATATTAACGAATAAATTTGGTCATTTTTTTGAAATTTATATCACTTGATTGTAAAAATTTTAAAAATTTAAGAAAAATTTTAAAAAAAATTATTTTATAGGTTTCAAAACATTTAAAATTTAATAATTAGGTTATATATATATACCTAACAAAAATTATCAATTTTATTTGTTAGTATCCGCTAAAATTAGTTTTTTATTAGTTTATAGGACTTACTTG
Organism: Mallotus japonicus; assembly: GCA_949634005.1. Classification (NCBI taxonomy): domain Eukaryota; kingdom Viridiplantae; phylum Streptophyta; class Magnoliopsida; order Malpighiales; family Euphorbiaceae; genus Mallotus; species Mallotus japonicus. The sequence goes on from CATIWK010104201.1 coordinate 7,027, forward strand.
TACTAAAAAAAAGTTATAAGATTTGATTGTAATCAGTAAAGTTCCAATATGTTCCAATTTCCAAAACTGAAGATTCGATTGGGCGAAAAAAAAATAGAGGTCCAATGTGCTCTTAGGTCAAAAATCCAAGGTGCAAATTGGACTTTATCCCATTTTAAAAATATGAAAGATACTCTTGTAATTACTAAGGATAAATTTATAAGCTCTTGCTATGGTGCAAACATTTGTATGTATACAAATAAAATGATAATCGTTAGATTAATTTTTATTTAATTATAAATATTGATTATTTCTGTATATCAATATCTATAAAATATATCAATGACTATAATTAAATAAGCAGTAATCTAACGGTTTTAATTATATTTGCATAGATATAAATAGTAGTGCTGTAGAATGACTCAATTTTATAATTAATGAAACTTTAGAGTATTTTTGTTAAAAACATTTAAAAGGTTTTTAAAAAAACTTCCCTAATTCTAATATTATAAAAACAATTTATGCTTTAAAAAAAAAAATTTAACTCTTCAGCTACAAATGATTTTCAAAGCTGTTTGGTATTTATTCAACCCAAATCACTAAAAATTTAATCCATCTTTTGTTCTCTTCATTTTGCCCCTGCACTAGCCCGCCGTCCCACCCCTCTGTGACCGCCTAACCCTCTCTTCTTCAGTTGCCGCCCAACCACTCTTATCTTCTATCGTCGCCCATCACCGCCACTTCACCGCCGTTATCAGCATCTTCTTCTTGCCGTCATCAGCTGCATATCATAACAAACCAGACAAGACCCGCCGTCATCAGATCCTTTCTCTACAACCAAAGAAAGGTTTTGTTTTTTTATTTCGATGTTGGGTTTGATTTGATTTTAGATTTTGCGTTTTTATTTTCATTTTGGTTTATTGTATCAAATTGGTACTGATGCATGCTTTTATATATATATATATATATGTTTCAACAGTCAAAACTCAAGACTTCTCCTCCCACACGGCCGTACCCCTTAAGAGTCATCAGATCCTTTCTCTGCAAAGGTTTTGTTTTTTTTATTTTGATTTTGGGTTTCATTTTGACTTGGTTCAATTTGATTTTTGGGTTTTGTTTTTTATTTTGATTTTGGGTGATTTGATGATTCGTTAGAATTAAGCTATTGTATCAAATTTGATATTGATGCATGCATAACTTTTGTTTCAACAGTCAAGACTCAAGATTTCTCCTCCTAAAACAGGGTACCAGTCAAGACTCTTTTTTTACTTCTTTTCCGCTGTGTACTTTTTCAGCTGTGCAGCTGACATTTGGGTTAGTTTCCAGCACTTATTCCTATTCATATACATTATTTCTGTTAATTAGCTGCTTAATATATATCTTCTGTTTCCTTTTGTGTTTATGTGCTCTTTTTGTTGTTATGCTGTTTTCTGGAGTTTTAATGCTTTCCCTTTAGTTTACTCAAGTCCAAACAATCTGTTGTGTAGTTAATTAAGTGAGATGAGATGAGATTAAATTAGATTTAATTGTTATAACTATTTCTGCCAATTTTCATGAGCAGTGGTATCTCTCATATGAAATTTATAATTAATTATTGAGTTTTATCTTATCTTGAAAATTACAAATATAATTTGTGTTAATTCAATGTGATAAATTGGATAGGAAATGTGTGTCCCTTTACCAGTATGTATTGACTCTATTCTGAGACTAAATTCAATTTAATTAAATAAAAATTGTATAATAATATACTTAGATCACAAAGAAAAACTCTTCAGCTTTATCTTTTATGTTTCTGAATTTTTTTTATGTTTCTGAATTTTTTTTATCTTTTATTATGGTAATTTCGAGCTTCTTAACGAGCTCCTTGTGAGCTGCTTGACGAGCTCAATGGCGAATGAGCTTGAGCTCATTAACAAACGAGTAAAAAACAAGCGAGCTCGAGCTCAAATTCTTAAAAAAAAATTGAGCTTGAGCTTCTACCTTTTTATGCAAGTTGAGTTTGAGCTTCTCAAAGCTCGGCTCAACTTGGCTCGAGTACACCCCTAGTTACAGCTTGCTGTTTGTGTGTGTATATACATATAGATATATGTATTTCTGGTACTTTTTTTTTTTTTGGCCGTTGTTTGCTGCATGTTTTTGGTACATGTTTGCTGCTGTTTGTTGCTATTTACTCCATTCTTTTGGTACGTTTTTGCTGCTGCTTGTTGCTCTTTGCTGGATATTTTTTTTGTGCTTTTGTACTGCTGTTGTTGCTGTTTGCTGCATCTTAATTTCTGTTACTATAATAATATTTTATTTCTGATTTCTGTTTCTATACATTGTCCTAGTGAATGCAGACTTCTAATAAAGTTTAATTGCTCCAGCTGCTTTAAACAAGCTATATTTTTTTGTGCTTGAGATGGATTGTTATCTGATTTTTTTGTATTTGTTTGCATGCCTTGTTATATTTGTTGATTTTCAGCTTTTTTGGATGGATATTTTGTTTTAAATCTGTTTAGTTGTGTGTTCTATCTGCAGATTTCAACTATGGATGGTTTAAATGTTTTTTTTTTTTTCTTTTTTTTTTTTTTTTTTTTTTTTTGAGCTGATCACGAGCTCCTTAATGAGCTTCGTGTCGAGCATGTTAATGAGCACTTTAGCAAATGAGCACGAGCTCAAGCCAAAATACTAACAAACTCGAGCTAAGATTTTGGGCTCGAGCTTTCCTTTTGCAATGTGTACCGAGCTTGAGTTTCTAAAAGTCCGACTTGGCTTGATTACACCCCCTATCGACAGACATCTATAGAAAAATTATAATTTCTTGATAGATTAGTAACATTTTTTTATTGTTTCTCTTCCAGCAAAACAGGAACAAAGCGCAAAAGAAACAGAACGAAAAACCTCAACAATCAGGAAAGCACATCAAAAATCCTTCAATTTCCTCTTAGTTAGTTAAAGAAGGAAACTATTCGAGATGTCAGAAAAATTCTCACCAGCTTTAAGAATTGGAGATCTCAGTGATTTCATAGCACCATCTCAAGCCTGTGTTGTCTCTTTAAAGGGAATGAAATCAAACACGAAGACACCTGATAAACCTGAGGTACTTACTACTTGCTGTTTTTTATTATTGAATTTTTATTAGCTTCTGCCTGTACAAAGTTTAATTCTTTGTTCAAAACAATTTCTGTTAAATTTTTAGGTGAAAGCTTCAGTTTCTAATAAGCAGCAAAATGAACCTGTTAAAATCTCGCTTAAGGACTGTTTGGCATGCAGGTAGCTTTATCTCTCCTGTGTGTAGTTCATTTACTTGTGTTTTATTGTTGTTGGCTCAATTATGTTCTTTTTATTCTTTAAATAGGGCCATGAAATTTGATATAGCTTGTTAGTGGTCAGGTAAGATATAAACAATGTTCTCAAGTTCTTTTGGAAATGGGGTATAGAGCTTCTTTTGAATAAATCATTTGCAAGAATTGAATTCAATTAGATTCTTACAAAATAATGCCACTTTTAAAGATGATTCCATTTCTTTTAAAATGCCTTTTTCCCCCTCTAAGTTGACATATTTAAATTCAATTTAATTGGATACTTTTATTTTTAGATTTTCCAAATGTAATTGTGATGATTAGATGCAGCTTACCTTCCTAAATTCACTGCATATCACTTGCACTAAGATGATGCCTTGAGGCATATTGCTGTTAACTTTTTCTGTGGAACTCTGCAAGAAAGGCACAATATTTTTCACTTTGTGATATTGCAGTGGGTGCATAACATCGGCAGAGACAGTTATGCTTGAGAAGCAGAGCTTGGATGAATTTCTTTCTAATATTGACAAAGGAAAGACTATTATTATCTCAATCGCTCCACAATCTAGAGCTTCGCTTGCAGTTCATTTTGGCATCTCTCCACTTCAGGTAGCATCTTGTTTCAGCATATGCAACCCTTTAATTAATTTTTTTTTTTTTTTAAATATGGAAAGTGCTTATTCTGACCTAATTTTTGCAGGTGCTTAAGAAACTTACTACGTTTTTTAAGTCTTTGGGAGTAAAGGCTGTATTTGATACAAGTACCAGTAGAGATATAACCCTTATTGAAACTTGCAATGAGTTTATTACTCGCTACAAACAAAGCCAATCAAATGATGATGAAGGATCTAAATCTGCCCTACCAATGCTTTCTTCCGCATGTCCAGGTTTATTTCTTAGACTATGATAGCTTGGCCATAGTATAACATTTTCCTGTTCCCCTCCTCTGGGAAATCCTTGGAAAAACAAAAGAAGCATAAGACTAGTTCAGGCCACATAATCTTATTATATATGTAGCATAGGGCTTTTGGAGGGTTGTGGATAGAATTTTTTTAAACTGATTCCTTTCTGCGTTTGCAGGCTGGATTTGCTATGCTGAAAAACAACTAGGATCCTATATTCTTCCTTACATATCCTCTGTGAAGAGTCCTCAACAAACAATTGGAGCTACCATTAAACATTGGATATGTCATAAGATGGGTCTTAGGTATTTATCTGTTCTAGGTATTGCTCTTAGTAATTTATCTATTTTGTTTCCAGCGACAGATTTGTAAAGGAATGTGTCTATGCACAGAGATCAGTAATTGGGGACTGCATGATATCTTGAAATAATTTGTATTGCATGAGCTAAAATAAGTGTCTAAAGAGTAGTAATTGTATTGTACAAGTGGTTATATGTACCTGGTTTCCTTTTGTGCATGGACAAGCTCAATTTTGAGGATATTATCATTAAACGAGGTCGAGGGAATATATCAACTCAGCATATTATTATTTACCTTTTGATCTAATTCAATTCCTCCTTTCAACTCCCTAAAATAAAATTATACAAGAACATATAGGAGACTTGAAAAACCTAAAGTGCTATACTGCATTCTGTCAGTTGCTTTTTTAAGAGATGCTTTGTCTTTCATTATCATTCAACTTCATCCTCCTAGTACCAGCTGTGGTCATTTTTCCTAATCTTTTTTTTTTTTTTTTTTTTTTTTTCTATTTTTTAATATCAATAGTTTAACTTTTGATTGTTGGCATCATCATAGCAAATAGTACCTGATAATGTGGTATATTTTTCTGATGGAGTTGAAAATATTGAAGTAAAGATTATTTTCTGATTTTTTTCTTGGTCCTCATATGTACTTTAATAATTCAATTCTTTTGAACTTGTTTAATAGGCCAGATGAGGTTTACCATGTGACAGTGATGCCTTGTTATGATAAGAAGCTTGAGGCTGTGAGGGAGGACTTCATCTTTGAAGGGGAATCTCAGGGAGAAAACAATTGCAGTAGTATAAGGATTGCCGAAGTAGATTCTGTTTTGACATCTGGAGAAGTATTAGACTTGATCAAGGTGAGACAGGTTACAAATTGGTAACATTTATAGGCTTTCTCTTTGAAACATTTTCTATTATGAGTGATGAATAACTATGCTTCGTGGCATCAACTTTTGCAGTTAAGGGCAGTGGATTTTGTAGCCTTGGAAGACTCTTCTCTAGATAAAATGTAAGCATTCGATTATCTTTTTAAGGTTCTATCTACATGTCATATGAGGGTTTTAACCATGAGCATTCATCTATTGACTTTCCTGCAGGTTGACAAATGTGAATGAAGAGGAACATCTTTATGGAGTTGCTGGAAGCTCTGGCGGTTATGCAGAAACAGTGTTCAGGAATGCTGCTAAAACACTATTTGGAGTAGAAATCAAAGGTCCTTTAGCATTCAAAACTATAAGAAATATAGATTTTCGTGAAGTGACTCTGGAAGTAAGCACCTTTTAAATTTGGCCCTTGAAAATTCTCTTTGCACATTTTAATGCCTGTGAAAAAGGAGGATAATTTTCTCATAAGTACATAATTAACAAGAGACAGGCTGTAGATATTGTCTCATCTGACTTCACCTTCATGTTTTCTTGCACATTTGACATTGGACAAGTGTTTGCATCACCTTCACCTAATTAATTAATTTCTTATGTTATGAAAAAAGTTAAAATTTATCTCATCATACAGATTTGATAATTCAAGAAGCACAGTTTAATATCCTTGTTATTGCTTCTAATATTGTATTTACGTTTCACACCTCATGTTCTATAGGTCGATGGACAAGTTTTGTTGAAATTTGCATTGTGCTATGGCTTCCAGAACCTGCAAAATATTGTTAGAAGAATTAAAATGCAGAAATGCGATTATCATTTTGTGGAGGTTATGGCATGCCCATCAGGTTTTTTTTCCTTCTCCTGTGCTCCTTCCAGTATCTCTTTCTCTCTTTCTCTTGGATAGCGCACAACATGAGCTCTTGATCAATCTACATAGGTGGAGGCATGCTGATTGTGCATGTTAAATTAAGATTTTTTTTTTTTTTTTTTTTCATTCCTTCTATAGCAAACTAGAAATAGTCTGTTTTCATTAACTGATAACCCTTTTAATTTGCAGGTTGCTTGAATGGTGGAGGTCAAATCAAACCAAAGCCAGGACAATCTCCTAAGGATTTGCTTCACTCGCTAGAAACCATATATATGGAAAATGTGAGTATATCCTAAAATCCATCTTTTTAGGCTTATTTATAGAGTTTGCAGAATTGCAGTCTAGTTCTATAAATTTAAAAGCTCAACCTGAGAATGTGTAGTGTCATTTAACATGATATCATTTATTACTGTCGGTTAATGTATGATGAGATCACCCAAGTTGGAAACTTTTGGTTGAGCTCTCCTTCAGATAGCATTCAAAGTATAAGTCTTCAAGCATACTGCATATCGTTCAATAAACGGAATTACTAACCAATCTGAACTAAATTGTGTATTTTGTGCTACCATTTAAACAATAAACTGTACTCAAAATGATGAGTTGCTGAAAATGAAATCAAATGGGCTCTAGTGGCTTCCGATTTTAACTGACAAAAAAGAGGTCTTGCAGGTTTAATATCTTAATTTTTATTTTATGCTTATTTTTGCTATGCATTTAACGCCGACCTTGTTGCGTATCCGGTTTAACTGGTTATTCTGTATCATTTTATAGGTTTTGGTGGCAGAGCCCTTTGAAAATCCCCTTATTAAAAGCTTATACCGTGAGTGGCTTGGAGAGCCTGGCTCTGAGAGAGCTAAAAGATTAATGCACACCGAGTATCATCCTGTGGTAAAAAGCATAACTTCTCAGCTACATAATTGGTAATAATGCTGGTCCCTATTTCCAATCCGATACAAAATGTTGGAATATCCCTTGTCACCGGCTTTAGTTTCCCTTGTGTTATTGCAACCTAACGTCCATGGGATTGCGTTTTTCCTTGGAGTCCAATTTTGATAACAGATTTATTATTGTACTGCTTACACTCTTGTATATATGCTCTTATACTAGAAAGCCTTACTGAAAAAATTTGTCATCATTGTAACCTGTCATTACTTTTGTTTCCCTTCTGAGATGAAGGTTCTAAATAATGTTTCCTCTATTCATGTACACACCTTTTTTTTTTTTTTTTTTTTTTTTGGTATAATTAAACAGGTCTTCAAGTGTACTGGGTACCTGTTATCAACGCAATAATGATAATTTTTATCATTTTTCTAATTGAGGAATTAAGCAGAATTAAGAGATGCAAAATTATGGCTTATCATGGATCATAATTATTAGTTCTATTTGCGTTTGATTGAAAGCAAGGGATTTTTTCATTGCTTTCTTTTTTCGTTCTTTTTTGTTGGTAGGCTTTGACTTTTTTCTTTATTTATAGTTGGTAGATTTTGTCCAAATTATGTAGGTCAATATTGAATTTTTTTATGGCACCATAGGTCAATATTGAATGTGCACAAAAGCCAAGTGCATTTATATGATTTTGCTTGTTAAACTAGCGCCAGGATCCTAATGAGTTGACACCATGGAATTAAGATGGGGGAGATCCTAATTTGACTTCCTTGATATGGGGCCAGTCACTGTAGACGCCCAATACATTAAAATGTTGACATAACTCCACTTCTCATCATGATCATTTGGATCTTGTTCTTGGCAAGTCTTGGAAGGATCCACAGCTCGAGTGTCAGTCCGAGTTTTGTCCACTTGCTTAACTCAAGAATCTTTTGATATCTTTTATTAGTGAGATTGCTCACTCAGATTTAGCAATGTAACTAAAATTATAGCAGTGTCAAAAGTTGAGTATAGCATAAATCCCATGTTTTCTGCAAGCTACTAAAATACACTTCAGAAATGAAAATTTGGCAGCGACAAAATAATGTCTTATAACGCACTTGATTGATAGCACAATGTAGGGAATGCAACAACATTTTTACATAAGTTGTAGCTTTTCATCCCTTATTCAAGTGCTTCAATCTCGCCATGTACAACTAGGATCTGCTACTTAAGTATGTCGTTTCTATCTTTTGCTGCAATTGTAATCCAAAATAGGGAAAAGAGGGTTCGCAAGAATCAAGTTGGAAGTGAGCTGTGCTTCAAAAAAACCAGTAAAATATTAGAAATGCCTCAGGAACGCTTGCCTTTCGTATATGCTTTTGCGTTCATATGATTTGTGAGCAGCTCAGTTTTGGGCTTCCTATGAATGATGTTGTTGCTGTGGTAGTAATCTGAACCTCTAGACATCTTCCTGAAGCGAGAGTTGAAACTAATCTCATCCGCCATTTGCATATTTTTCTGTAGTAAGCTTTCCTCAAGTGGGGAATTGTAGCCAAGGGCCTTAAATTCCTGCATGATAAGATGTTAAACATGGATTGAAGTCCTTTAGAAACATGTCATCTAGACTACTAGGGCTTGCAGCATCACAGAAGCTGAACTCTTGAAATAAGTTATGAACATATTATTATAAAAGGAAGCTAACAGAAAAAAAAAATGTACTCAAATTGCTAGCCAGAGTTTTAAGAAAGTTGGATAGAAAAGGGAACATTTTTACAGTTCTGTCCCGAAGGCAACATAAACAATTTTAACTAGGTGATCTACAAAAAAATTAGACTATCTAAAAGATATACAACAAGACTTGAAGACCAAAAAATGCTGAATCTTGTATATACAGTGCTTGTATCTTTTATAGTTTTGTTCTAATTATTTAACAATTTTACCTAGGAAATCCAAATTGAATAAACAATAAGACTTATTTTTATTAATGTTGTATAAGAAAAGAAAATATATCATTTCTTCCTTTCAGTTTTTTCACCATTTCCTTCTCTACATTTTTTTTTATTAAATAATGTATGAAAACTTACAAGCATTGGATTTATTACAAAGTCGAAATAAGGTTTGGCTCTTCTTTTTTGGTTGTTAAACCTATAATAAAATTTAATATAATGGGTTCATTGTTCAGTAGTTCTGACTCTTTGCTTAAAATTAGATTTTGTAATTTTGATCTCCGGCAATAATAAGACCTTATCTTACCCAAGTATATCTACCAACTGTTTGCTCAAATCATCACTTAAAAAAAAAAAAAAAAATTAGCGATGGATTTTATTCGTCGCTAATTAGCAGATAAGTTCACTAGACAAATTCAAAAGTGATAGAGACAGAATTAACAACAAATTAATAAAAGCATCGCTAAAATTTAGCAAGTGTTAGGCGCCAAGTAATCACTGATTAGGGATAGATTACGACAGACTTCAAACCATCGCTAATTAGTGACAGATTTTTGAATCCGTCATAAAATGATTATGGGCAGAAAAATCATAAAATTCAGTGAAGGATTAGCAATGGCTAAGTCCGTTGTTAGATTTTAGGGTGAAATCAAACCCCCTTCCATTTTTTGTTGAAACAAGTAAAAAAAATAAAAGAAATTTCTCTTCCCCAACTAAAATTTAGCAGGTGTTAGGCGCCAAGAGAGTAATCACTAATTAGGGATAGATTACGACAGATTTCAAGCCATCGATAATTAGTGACATATCTTTGAATCCGTTGTAAAATGATTATGGGTGGGAAAACCATAAAATTCAGTGATGGATTAGCAATGGCTAAGTCCGTTGTTGAATTTTAGGGTGAAATCAAACCCCTTCCATTTTTTTTGTAGAAACAAGTAAAAAAAATAAAAGAAATTTCTCTTCCCCAGCTACCACACCATCGGACCGAAAAGCCACCACCGGAGCACCAATCAAACTAAAGTTTTTCATCCCCCAGTCGTTTTTCCACACCACCTCCTCTACGCGCGAGTGTGCATATATATATATGTATATATATATATATATAAGCTTACTTGTTTAGTTGTGGCACTCCTATGAGTGCATGTATTTATATATGTTTAATATATGTGCATTCGGGGTAGGTTTCTTTGGGTTTTTTTTTTTTTTTTTGGGTTTAATACACTTATATATAAGTAACAAAAATATTACTGTATTTGTAGGGACACATTCTAGAATTTTTTGAAATTAACTTTCTTTAATTCTTAAACGAATTTTCACAAAGTAAAAACCAATATTTCGTGATTGATCGCACAATAATTTAAATATTGCCCACTGAAAGTTTAAGTGATAATGTTCCCTCCATACCTAGATTTGAAACAAGTTCTTGTGCTTTAATAAAATGAATTTAATTAAACATCTTTTTTCAAACTTTTGTTTAGTTCATGATTAGGTGTAGTTTCATCGTCAAGAGTGGCAAATTAAGCAGCAAATAACACAATCAAGTTGCTCATCCAATCAAAACTAACGTTGATAACATAAGAAGGCATCAAGGACAGGCAAAGTACATTCCAGAACTTGATTCACAACCTCTAAGAGGTTATGGAGTGTACACAGATTTGGCAACAAGAATTGTTGTTATCAATGTAAGATTTTTTTTACCTTAGTCTGCATTCATTTTTTAATCATGTAGTTATCAATGTATATCACTAATAATTTTTGAAATTGTTGTAGCAAAAAATAAGTTCCCAAAGGGTCATCTATAAAGAAGGAAAAAGGAGACTAAGCAATGAACCTGAGCCCCAATTTATGTCATAGAATGGAAATAGCTTCAAGAAATTTGGAAAGAAATTCATTACCAAATCAAGTATGCAGGTTATATATTTCTTATTTATATGTGAATGATATCAAATTTAATTTTAATATAATTTACACCATATCTTTTATTTGTAGAAATCAAGAAATGCAAAATCAAAGCCTACAAAAAGATGTATTAAATACTGAGCTGCCTCGCATTGAACCTGCAGAAGATGTTGTCAATACTCAATCAAAGCCAAACGACAACTCATTCTAAAAGAAAAGGAGTTAGGTTTGAGTGAGAGATATTACTAGAATGACAGTGTTGTTTTTTAGCAAAATGGGAATCCCACATCGGGAATAAGAAAAATTGGGAGGAGTCTTAAGCCTATAAAAGACTCCTCCCCTCCTTTGGTTTAGATATCCACAAAATTAGTCTTCTCCTATATTTAGGCTATTTGTACTCTTTCTCTCTCTTTTGTAATATTTCCTCAATTAGTGAAATATTATTTTGGTAGTGTCCGAGGACGTAGGCATAATTGGCCGAACCTCGTTAAATTTTGGTGTTCT